>JANSVA010087572.1:0-11143 GCA_025504915.1 Erythroxylum reticulatum
AGTGTTGTACAGACAGTGAAAACTGACAGATGTGTAAACTTTTGGTTTCTATGAAATGAAATGAGCAAAAAAAAAATAAATTTGGGTTTCAAAAAGTTTGCGATTTTTATATTAATGTTTTATTATGATGCCAAATGGATTGTTTATAATGCTTTTTTGTAGCTCACCCTTATCGGAGGATATGTACCAGAATGACCTGTGGGCGTCCCGGTGTGTGTCCTGCGGTAAGGAGGTGCTACAAATCTGCTCTGAGCTTAGTGAATTGTCCCACGCCTTTGCCCGATCTCTCAAAGTGAAAGAAAATAGTTGTAACCTCACGACATTGTCAGACATCTCATTAAAGCAAAAAGTGTCACATATCTCCAAAGAAATTGGTGAGATGGGCATTAGGATCTTAATTAGACAACCAGTAGAACTACAAATTACTTTGAAGAATGTTGAGGAGTGCCAGCTTGATCTCGAAATTGTTAGCTTAAATCGTTGGCCTTGCAACTCCTTAAGGACTGAATCCTAGACTCATAAAGTCCATCAATGTCCTTTCAGCTTCTCCCTGTTCTCTTTCTTCCGCCATATTTCTTTGTATAATGTCTTGGCGCTTTGCTTTTCTTAACTATTGTTTGTGCCTTGTGATATCTACTAACTCTTCATTACGAAATTTAGTATTCCATTGTGTGCTCCTTGTGTTCATGCACCTGCAAGGACACGAGGAAAAATATCAAAAACTCTTAAATCAAAGTAATCCAAACTAAACAAGATGCTAAATAATCAATCCCTAACAACAGTACCAAAAACTTGTTGCATGCAAAACACACTACTAGTCTTACGCTTAAAATCGTAAATATATAGGTCGTACTTATAGTTGAAAGCAGATATCGATCCCACAAGGATTGTGCTTAGGCATCACTTAATTTAAGTTATTCTTTATTTAAGAAATTGTTTTAATCGAATTTAAAAAGATAAGTAAAATAAAGACAAAATAAAAGTAACAGGGAACAATGCAACCCAAACAAAAATCATAAACTAAGACTTGGAGAAGATCAAGATTAAACATTAGTACTTGTCATTATCCCTATTTGCTCCCCTCTAATTAATTGATTCAATATATGCTTGGCCTAAGATTTCTTAAAATTCTAGCTACCTTCTCTCAAGGAGTAACGAAATGTCACTAGTTAAAAAAATTATCTTACTATAACCTATGTTATAATGTAAACCATTCTCTAGAGATAATGGACTAGGTAGCTAATGTTCAAATGAATTGAAAGGTTGACTACAATTTATTTTAGATTTGCTTAAATTGCTTTGTTCATATCATCTTCAGTAAAAGGAACTCAAGAATTTTCAAGAATCACAAAATGAAAGATATTACCTTTTGACATAACATATAAATGGATTAGAGAAATTCTAATCACTAAGAAGGTGGATGTGAAGATCATCCCTATCATGCATTCAAAATGAAGTATCAATTTGTTACCAAGACATACCAATTCTCACTTCCCACTTCCCACTTCCCACTTCCTACTTCCTACTTCCCACTATATGTGACCAAGATACACTAGTTCTTACTTAGTATTAGATGTAATAGTTTCTTATAATCGCTCATAAGCTTGCTAAAATATTTCAATTCATAATCCATTAAATAACTAACATTCAATTGTCCTTATCCCTGAGCCACTTCGTTACGAACTTTTAGTTGAATATTTTTTTTATATAAATAAAAAGTAAGACATGTTTATAGTTTGCACTTCTCTTTATCATTAAGGAATGGGCTATTGGCATACACTTTCATTTATTATCTAATTTCCTTAAGTTCTTGTTTGGAAAATTTAACTATTACTTTAAAACTATCATAACCTACTATGAGTCCAAAGAAACTAAATGGAATTTTTTTTCTTTGAATCAAAGGTCCTTTTGATTATATGTTTCTCTAAGTACATTATTTACCTTTGGAAGATAAATCATTCTAGTTTATTTCAAAGTAGTAGCTAGGTTTAAAGATTCATAACATATGTATTAAGTTCTCCACATACTAATTATGCTTTATTACGCATGATTATGACGATACCTAAGATACTTTCCAATAAAGACTTGTTAACATGAAAGCTACAAGCTCTATATGAACGTAAGAAAAATAGGAAATAAGAATTGACTAGGTAACACTAGGTATGGATGATTTGATATGAGGAACAAGTAGACTTAAAACTTTTAGCTCCTATATTCTTAAATAATTAGATGCCAATGTTAGAAGAAAGATCTTATTTACTAGAACTAAGTTAAGTTATAAATTTTTTAGACAGTAAACAATGAGAACTTTTACTGTTACTTTTATGTACTACTATAGTAGTTGGAATCCTCTTAGGTCTTGTGTTGCTTGTGGTGAATAAAAATTTATATTTGGTGAATTTTAGGTAAAGTGAGTATTAACAATAACTAACTCCAACTTATATACTAAAGACTAATGAAATTCTTTATACTTATAACCCCCCTCAAGTTTGAGCTTTTAGAGGATCTAGCAAACCTAACTTGATATATTTGTTAATATAAAACTCTTGAAAGAGGCCTAGTAAAAACATCTAAAAGTTGAGTTGACAAAGGAACAAATAAAGTTTGGAGAAAGTCTTTCATTAGTTTTTCATGAAGTAAATGACAATCAATGTTCAAGCATTTTGTCCTTTTATAAAATACTATCACTATAATAAGACATTTTTACCTATATTTTTTTGGCAAATTTTGGTGACAATTTTAAAATCATGCCTAAAAGTCTAGCCTTTTACGATGTTTCAATAATAATCACAAAAGAAACGATATTTTGCCACAATTTAAAGATTTTATTGCCAAATGTCGAACATTTGATGACAATTTGAAAAATTCGTCGTGAAAAAATAACTTTTAGATATGTTTTCTGAAATCATCGCCAAATGTTTGAAAATTTTAAAAATTCAATGAAAGTCATTTTCATTTCATTTTAAACGAAGACTCTTCATTTTTTTCTTCTATCTTCGTCTTCCTCTGCATTTTGTGCTCTCCTTATCTCCGTCATTATCGTCATCTTGTTCCATTGTCAGCCATCTTTGTCGTCATTAGTTAAGATATCTATTCCAACCTTTGCAGTCTAGTTTTTCTTCTAATGGTGATGTTGTTGTTTTCTGTTGTGTTTTGTGTCAAGTCATGTGTTTTGTGGTTTTCTTGATGATTAATGTGTGTTGTCATAATAATGAAGATGGTATCATGGTAGTGTGTCCAAAATGGGTTAATTGAAGCTTAAAATCAATTATAAAGGTTGTTTGACTACTGTCTATTATGTCTTTGATAAATTTTCTATTAAGGATTAATATTAAATGAATCTTAGGGATGAAGTGTTCTAGTTCGTTTCTTTATTTGGGTTTTCTATGTAATTTGCATCTTTAGGAGTTATTTGACAAAAGAGAGCATGAAGATAACAAAAAGCAAAAAATACCATATGGATATGATGGATACATGCTTATTTTTTTAAGGAAAAAGGCTTATGGGAGATTAATTATAAACAAACTACTTTTTATTCATGCCTCAATTAATAAAGTCAAAAGAATCCTTAGCTAAATTATTCAAATGTAAGATAGGGAATTGGAAAAAATTCATTTTAATTAGTTTAATTTTGTTTTTATTTGAGATGAAGTCCGTTAAAGAAACATATTTGGCAAGAATTGATGCTTTATAAAGGAGTGACAAATTGTCTATAAGCTATTTGATGAAAGGTCTCCCAAATAAATTTGAGTTTTGGTTTAAAAAGAGTAGGGTCTTTCATGTAGAGGAAAGTTTTTCTTTAAGTCCCTCTTCATTTTAAGAGGATTGAAGATGCATCGTTTTCCTTATAATTCCTTTTATGAAACTTGATGTTTAATTGTTTAGTCTCACTCTAAGAGGCATTGATCATATTTATGATTTCTTCCCACTTGTCTTTGTATAGAAGTGTTTCAAAGTCAAGAAAAAACTTGAATCTTCGTTTTAAGTAAAAGAGTAAGGATAAGAATCCCAATTTGCTTCATATGTTTAAGTTCGAGATGCTTCCTTTCCTATATTGCATTTATGGTTTTCGACATTATTTTGATTCCTAGCTGCTGGTTTGACATGTAATGATATTACTTAAACTAGTGTTCTTTATTTCTTAACATTTTGGTTGTTTCATAATCTGCACTTTGTTTCTCTTTTGTTCATTCTGCATGTATAGAATAAATTATAGAAATTAGCATGTCCTGAAGTTTTTTATATACCATATGCTATAAATATCTTCATTCATGGACTTTTTTGTACCTTTACATTTTATGTAATGCTGGACTCTCTGAGCCCTTTTGTATTAGTTTGTACTTTGAGATGCTACTGTATATTATTATATACATGGTTACATATGAGTTCAAAGATGTATTTAAATACTTTTGGGTATATATTTCATTGATTTATAATGTTATATGCCCTTACATGAACTTAGAGTTCTTTGGAATGCGAAATCTTAGTGATTTCTAACATATAAGCTTCTAAGTGTGTAAAACTTAGTCCATTTGATGGATATGACCATGGTGGCTGAGTTAAATGTGTTCTAATGCCTTAGAGGTGATTAGAAGTGATTTCTAGATTTATTGGACACTTAGATAGCTTAACAGGAAAAGTTGATGTACATAAGGGCTTATTTGCTAATTGTTAAAAGTTAAAGGGCTTAATTGTAATTTTTCAATTATTGGAGGATCAATATGTAATTTTATAAAGCTAAGAGGTTTAATTATTATTTTCAAAGGTCCAGGGACCAAAATAAAAATATAAGTTTTGGTCATTCCCAAACTTTGGGCTTAATTGCAAATTTAGGAAAAGTTTGGAGGGTATAATGGTAATTTGACATAAGCTAAGAGTAGAAAGGTAATTTTACCATATTTGGTCAAAGAAGAGTCAATATTCTAGACCCTTCTTCATGTATGACTGTGCACCCCACCATCAAAGACTTGAAACATTTTGTTTTAATTAAAAGAAAGGAGAAGAAAGGGGAAGAGAGGAGGAGAAGAACCCATTTTCAGCTATCACTAAAATTCTACCCTTCTTTTAGATTCGTCAACCCAAATCAAGGTGTTCTAAGTTAATTTGGGATCAATGAACTCAAATCCATCTTAGATTTGAGAAATTCTCAAAGGATTTTAAGACATCACTAAAGGAAAGTTTAGGTAAATTTGTCTCATCTCTCATTACATTATGATTTTAAGTTTGCTGTTAAGATATATTATTCTCCATGCTTGAATATGCATGAAACATTGTCCAGGTGAATGAAATGAGTCATAGAGAAGTTCTCTTTAGCCAAAATTGAAATGTTCTCCTTTTGGTGAAAGTTTGCGAATTATTGAATATTTTTTGAAATTGATGATTTAAATGAATTCTATGGTATTAATTGTTTATGTATAATGTGAATTGATGATGAAAGTTGAATAAGATGTATATTGGATAAGGCATAGTAGAAATGATGGGAGAAGAAATGAATAAATGCAAAGAGTTGAATAATTATGATGAATATGGCTTAAATAAAGGGAATTGGATTGGATGGAGAGGTGAAATGTGTTGTTGTTTGGAAGTATTTGTTATATAACAAGATATAGTGTGAATTAAGTCTTGAAAATGTGTCTTAAAAGTCACGCACATTAGGTGTTTGATAAAATGCCTAAGTGCATTTGGCATAGGATTTAAGGATTTGTAATGATATGCATTAAAAGCAACTTTCATGTTTACTTAGAGTAAACTTGAATTGTTGCTTAGATTGATGAGTAATGACCTAATATGCTTGGATAAAAATGTGCTTAATTATGTTTTGAAATGAGTAAGTATTGGATTAAAGGAATTAAATGCCTTAGAAAATGCAAAAGAAAAACTAATGTGAATAGTAAGGAAGTAATCATGTGAGAAGTTTAATGGCTGAATTATATAGCTTAAGGATAGTGATATTGTGTTTTATACACTTATTTGATGGGGTATAAAAACGAAATAGATGTTTGAGTAGTAAATATATAGTATATTTTTATGTATAAAGGCTCAAGAGGTGTGAATCAAGGAGTTCGTACTGAGGATTGTTGCAATCAAGGGATTGTGCTCCTTCTTTTGACGTGAGTTGGTGAAACCATATCTCTCAAATGGGATTAGAACATCCTAAGACATGCATGATGACTTGTATGCGAATTTTGAACCTAGGTAATACATAGCAGAATTGAATCTCAAATGGATGCTAGTATATAGTAGAATTTAATAAGCAACACTGTTTTAAATAACTCTTTGTAATTAGAGTGCAACTGATATTACGTATTTTGAGAAATGATATTGTTTTCAACAAACCTACCCTTGAAGTGCAAAGGACAATGTTTTATTTTCTGAAATTACATTTTTGAACAACTTTGCACTTGGACTACAAAAGATGACTTTTATTACATGAAATAATGTTTTGGAACTTACATATGTATAACCGAGTCATGTATGTGTTCACTTTTGGCTTAGAGCCATGACAAAGTTCCATTTTATCGATTGGACTGATAAATAAAGGCATAGTGCCTTAATTGATTTTTGTACTGAATATTTTTATAAGAATTTTTTGAATGGTGAGGTAATGATTGGCCAATCGTATGCTAGGCACATCATATTAAGTGATCCCCATACCATTGACGCTGATACATAAAAGTCGAGTCCCCATATTGATACCTTTTATGGGACTTACGGTTGATTCCATGCTTAGGATCTGGACTCTGACAAGGTCATCTCTTAAGATCATGACGCTCTTTTCAATTGTAGTCCGGACTCATCATGGATGAAAGTCAAGCCAACATTAAGAATCGGTGGGTGTGCACATTAGATTGGCCAACTAATGGTGACACACATGATTATTTTGGCTTATTATGAGATTTGTTTTATGAAGAGATTTAATCTATACATGTGATGTTTTTCTACTTCTGTATACTGGAACTAGAACTTATGTTTACCAGATGAGTTATTAACAGGCTAAGCCTATGTGGTTCCTAACCAGTATACGTTGAGTCAGGGGCTAGGCCTATGTAATTTTATGTCATATATGTTCACTTTATTTATTATTTATACCGTCTTGGTGTGTGTTGAGTTCTATTTGCGATATATGTTTTTCCGACTCAATGAGTACATAGTGTACTCACCTCCTCTGCTTTCCAACCTTGCAGGTTAATTTAGTGAGCTTGAAGCTTTGAGTGGATCGTGCGGTCTTTTGACATTTTCGGTGCATTACCACACGTGGGTAGTTTCTATTTTGTACTTTTGTTACATAACGGCTCATGAATTGTTTTTATTAGGTTGGTTATGTTGATATGCTTTATGATTTTATAAATTAACTATTGACTATCTTGCTGTTTATAAAAGACCTTATATATGAACCTTTGGTAGTGTTATTAAGATTGCCTTTGAGCGGACTTAAAAGTCCAAAAGTTGTGGTAAAATTTTAATGTAAATATAGAAGTGCGTTTAAAACTGATTTGCAGGTATTTTGATTGAGTTTTGGCATTTTTAAAATACAATCATTATGTAACCAAAATGTTTTCAAAAATGTATTCAATTAGCCTTGCATAGTCAGATTGACGGTACCGTGAGTGTCCTTAGCCCGAGTATATGGCGATTGTCATATGCTTGATGTGGTACTAGGTCGTGACAACTAAATTAGTATCAGAATCTAATTTTTACATTTTCAAAAGTGTTATTTCCGTTTTCAAAAAGTTCATAAGTTCTAGGAGTCGAGTCTGGGTGTCAAAATTTTTTGGTCGAGAAGTTGAGTCTCAGATCATTATAATGACATCCTTAACAGTCAAATGATTTTGACATTGGTGAGAGTATTTGTCAACATTCCTTGGGATGTTTGGGATATTGGATAAGCTATGCTTATTCCAATCTATTTTATTAAACAATTTCTTTTTCTTTGATTTTATAATGATAACGTAGTTGGACGAGGAAGGAGAAGTCGTTCCAAGGTTGGACCTTTATGACCCGACCCAGAGGAACATAGCACTAAAGCAGTCACAGAACCAGCAGTTGATAGCTCTTCGGCTCATAGGCAGCCTCACACTATAACACCACTGAGGTAGCATCGCTGGATTTACCACAAGTGCCGAGAGAGGCTTTATAGCAAGTGACGACATGGTGGGCACAGTACACTATGCAGCAACATCTGGGGGTTGGTGCGTCATAGATACCACCATAGATACCGCCACCAAAATAACCATTATTGATAACTAGTCCTAAAATAGGGTAACATCCGATGCTTGAAATCTTGAGGCATATTAAGGAGGCATGGAATCTCGAGTGTGGTACTTTTGATGGGTGCTGTGATGTTATCGAGGCCAAAACTTAGATGAGACAAATCAAACAGACATTTCATGATATGGGGTTGCTTGATGAGATGATGCTAAAGGTATTTGTCCGATTGCTAGAGGGTGATGCTAGAGTATGATGGGAAAATATTTCAGAACGTTACCGTAATCAGATTACCTTGATGGAATTTATCAACGAATTCAACGAAAAATATTATACAAGATTTGATAGAGATCAGAAGAAGGTTGTTTTCTTTACACTGACATAGGGGAATAGGTCGATGCACGAGTTTGAAATAGAGTTGAGAGAGCTTGCCACCTATGTCCCAAAATATGTGGCAGATGAAGAAAACCTATGTGTTCGGTTTAAGACTGGATTGCATTTGACAATCCGAGAGAGGATGACAATTACCGCCACTACCATATTCAAGGAGATGGCACAGTCGACCAAGAGAGCTGAGAAGTTGGTGAAAGAGCATGGAGGAAAGTGGGAAGAAAACAACCAAAAAAGAAAGGGAGGAGGTTCCTCCAGCCAGTAGCCCAAGAGGAGCTATGGTAGTTCAGCTCTAGGTAGTATTGGAGACACTGCATCATCAGTTGTCAATTTACAGTTACCATGATCAAAATGTCAGAGCACTGCCCCTATTACTAGCTTTGCTTCTCGAGCTTGATCATATCAGTCTGAAAAGTATAGAAACTATAGAAAGATACATTCAGGAAAGTGTACGAAGCCGAAAAAGTATTTCTAGTATGGAGAGACAGGGTATATGAGGAGAGATTGTCCATAATTAGATTGGGCTTCAACTTGAGAAGGAGATAGCTCGCTGCAGCTAGTGAGACACAGAGGGGAGACTACCAAGGCTGGTGCTCAGTCTTCCGGATCCACACTGAGGATTAGTATGGGTAATAGTACACGTCCAGTAGGTCAGTAACGTCCTACTTCGTGAGCTTATGCATGAGTTTATACAATGATGGAGGAGGATGTTCAAGCCAATCTGGACATGATTATAGGTGTTAGGTGTGATCGCGGTGGCGTGCAAAGGACTTTTGTTAGTGTGACCTTTGCTGAGGATATTAATCATCCCCTGGAGCCTTTTGATCCCCCTCTCATTGTAGTCACTCCTCTTAAAGAGCAAGTGGCTTGTGACGAAATATATATGGACTATGAGATAAAGATCGGTGATGTTATGTTTAAGGCAGATCTTATTCCCCTCGATATCCAGGATTTTGAGGTGATATTGGGGATTGACTGGTTAGAGAGGTAGCACGCTAGGGTTGGTTGTTTTAAAAAAGAGGTAGAGTTTGACCCTTAGGGTAGAGTCCCGATTAAATTTACCGGTGACCAATGGATGTTTCTAAGTTGTTTGATATTGATGATCAAGGATAAGAGATTTATTCATCAGGAACGCTAGGCATACCTCGCACATATGATTGACATTTTGATATAGAGTGTCAAACTAGGAGATGTCCCTATTGTGTGTGAGTTCCACGATGTCTTTCCAGAGGGGTTACTTGGATTGCCACCTGATCGGGAGTTTGATTTTTGTATTGACATAGTCACGGGGACGAAACCAATCTCTATACAACCTTATCACATGGCACCAGTAAAATTAAAAGATTTGAAGATTCAATTACAAGAGTTATTGGACAAGGGTTTCATCAGACCAAGCCATTCATTATTGGGAGATCTAGTATTGTTTGTCAAAAAGAAGGATGGAACCCTCAGCTTATGTGTTGATTATTGGTAGTTAAACAGGGTTACCATCAATAATAAATATCCACTCCCCAAGTTCGATGACTTGTTTGATTAGTTAAAAGGAGCTACATTATTCTCAAAGATAGATCTGAGGTTTGGGTACCATAAGTTAAAGATTAATGAGAATGACGTGCACAAGACTACTTTCTAGATGAGGTATAGACACTATAAATTTTTTATGATGCTGTTCGGATTGACAAATGCACCTACAGTATTAATGGATTTTATTAATAGGGTGTTCCATCTTTATTTAGTCAATTTATCGTAGTCTTCATTGATGATCTTTAGATTTATTCTAAGGATGGAGAGAAGCATGCTAGACATCTTCAAATTGTGCTACAAATACTTTGTGAAAGATAGTTGTATGCAAAGTTCTCAAAGTGTGAATTTTGGTTGAGGGAGACAAGATTCTTTGGGCATGTGATATTAGGGAAGGTATTTTTGTGGACTCGAAAAAAGTGGAACTATACTTGAGTGGGAATAACCCAAGAATGTGATAGAAGTCCACAGCTTTCTCAGGTTAGCTAGTTATTATCGAAGATTTGTTGATAGTTTCTCAGTACTTGTAGCCCCTTTGTCAAGGCTTACCCATAAGGGGATAAAATTTTAGTGAGATGACAAATACGAGGCAAGTTTTTAGGAGCTAAAGAGGCAATTGACTTCTACGCCAATTGTTGGCCCCCAAAATTTTTTATTATTTATTAAGCATGATTTAAGTGAATTATAAGGTGTTGATGGATTAAATTTGAGTTAATTATTATGTCAATGTTAGTAAGATTTTATGACATAGATTAATTGAAATGAAGGATTAAAGTTGTAAGATTGTATAAGGGAAAATTGGGCATGACACTTAAGGATATAAGACATAAGGCATTAGGCAAGGGGCAAAATGGACATTGCACATTCATTAAGAGTATAAAAAGAAGAAGAAGAAGATATGTCTTGCATTTGAGAGAAGAAAGAACCGAAAATAAGAAAGAAAGGGAGATGAAGAAAACGTGGAAGGAAGAAGAAGGAAGAGGATTTGTTAAGGTAATCATCTCTCCTTCTTGCTTTGTTAGAAAAG
>JANSVA010087642.1:0-11142 GCA_025504915.1 Erythroxylum reticulatum
TGATCAGATTCACTAGCATCATCATTCTTGATTTCTTCAATCTTTAATGCTTTTGAAGATGTGCTTTTATTTTTCTGATTCTTCTGTCCAGCCTTTAATGCGATAGATTTATCTCTTCTAGGTTTATCTTCTATATCAAGCTATACATCATGTATTTTCAATGAACCAAGCAATTCAGCTAGCTTCAACTAACTTAAGTCCTTGACTTCTTATATTGCAGTTACTTTGGGTCTCTATCTTTTTGGAAGACTTCTGAGAATGTTTCTGACATGATCTTGATTATCGTAGATTCTCCCAAGATCTTTAATTCTGTTAACAATCATTTGGAATCGTCCAAACATCTGATCAATAGTCTCGTCATCTTTCATCTTGAATAGCTCATATTGATGAACAAGAATACTAATCTTAGACTCTTTCACCTGACTTGTGCCTTTATGTGCAATGGCTAATGTGTCCCACATTTCCTTTGCAAATTCGCATCTATAAACCTTATCATATTCACTTTTGCTTAGGGCATAACTTAAAAAGAACTTGGCCTTTGAGTTTAACTAAAATCGAGCTTTCTAATCAGCTGACCAATTGTCACGAGAGATGTTATTGCCTTCAACTTCTATTGGTGCGTATGGACCATTCTTAATGATATCCTAAAGATCAATATGTGTGGATTCTATAAAGAGTCGCATCCTATCCTTCCAATAATGATAATCTTCACCATTGAATGCAGGAGATCTTATGACCGAGGTACCTTCAGCTATAAAAACATATGATTCAGCCATGGATCTTTTTCCTCACTTTTTAACAGTGTTTCTTGGAAACCTTGCTCTGATACCAATTAAAGTAAATCACTTGTTAATATAGAAATAACATATCCTATGTAAAATGCACAAGAAGGAAGGTTGAATTGTGTAAAATCTTCAAAGATATTAATCTTTAGAAATTTCTTGGATTTCTTTACAAATTTAGATGATCACAAACACAATTTAGTAAAGTCAATGAGTAATGCAATCGCAAAAATTATTATCTACTTTTCTAACAACTAGAAAGTTAAAAGATAAGGGTTAGAGAATAGACGCCTCGATTTTATACTAGTTCACCCTTAATCTTAGGCTACGTCCAGTCCTCAGAGTTTATCTGAGATTTCACTATACTCTTCAAATTTACAAGTATTCTTTCTACACTTGCAGAGCTTCTTCAGGCCTCTCTCACAAAGTATTCTTTATTTGCTTTCCTCTCCAGGCTCTAGCCTTGCTTTCTCTCTCTAGGAAAGATATTTTTGATCTTTACGTTACAGATATATTCGCTCTCTTTCTTTCGCACTTTGAGTACAAAGTTTCTCTAAGTATTGTACAATCAGATTTTCTTTCTTATAAAAAAATTCTTTAGTTTACGACTAAAACTAGTATTTATAACCTAAGTCTTCAACTGTCTTCTTAAGAAACTACTTCTTGAATCTTCTAGAAACCATTGTTAGTTGAGTCTTGTAACTAACTTCAACTAACTAACTGATTGAAGTTCTAGAATAGCTTCCTTTTGTATCGTCTGGTACTATACTTCTTCTGGTGTCGCTTTGTCTGGTATCGCGCTTCTTCTGGTTGATGTGTATCTTCTGGTGTCACGCTTCTTCTGATGATGACATGTATCTTCTGGTGTCACGCTTCTTCTGGTGATGATGTGTATCTTCTAGTGTTGACTACACATCTTCTGGTTTGACTTTCTATATCTTTTAGTGTTGACTACGCATCTTCTAGTTTGACTATGTATCACTTACATTTTTCTACGCACTTAACAACCTTATCAAAACAATTCACACCCTTATAACATCATTATTATTTGATTGTCATCAAAATTAATAGCAGTGAAGTCTTCTTGACTTAACATCTATATCACAGTTTACTGATTTGTTACAAGTTCATACATTCTAAAATATTTTTAAATATGTAACGAAATAAAAGGTAGATGCAGTAGCTATGGGAAATTTGAATAATAGAACTCCAAAACCTACCTTATAGCTAATTTAGAAGATGACTATGAATAACTATTAATGGAAATTGAATAGTGAAAGGGCAATCAAACCAATAAGGATACATAATATGGATGTAATAATCAAGTGGAGGCATTGATAAAGAAAATTGATAACAAGCATTATATTATAGATTATGTAAAGGAGGGTATAGTGCATATGACTATTAAGTTGACAATCCCTTTTCTAAGCCAATTGAATTGGTTGACTATTTAAGCAATTTCTAATATCATCAAAATAATCTTTGTAATAAGTAATACAATCCAGCTTGAAAAAATCATTTAAACATTGTAAATAATTAAAGTGTAAGATCAAGTAACCCCTAGATTCCAAATAATACCAACAACTTAATAGAACATCAAATTAGCTAGGGGGTTAGCCATGGGAGATTAACTAATCTACTTTTGGGAGATTTGATAAATTAGAATCAAAGGTTAATCAAATGGTAACCTCAAACAAGAATTTAGATTTCACATTGTGGAACTAGTTAGTTCCATTAACGTTAAGGGATAAGGATCCTTGTGACATTAATAAGTTGTAAGGGAGTTTAGAATCAAGTGAAAACAATGATGATTAACAAGAAGTTTAATAAGAAGCAAATAATGGTAAAGAAAAAATCACTCAAGAAGAAGAGTCATCACCATTGAAACCATATATGCCTCTTGTTCCTTTTCATTAGAGGCTTAATTAAAACAAAATAGGAAAGTAGTTTGAGAATTTTTGGGAAATATTTACGCAAATGCATGTTAACATCCCATTTCAAATGCTTTTACACAAATACCTACCTACACTAAGTTTCTCAAGGAAATCATGTCTGACAAAAGGAGACTTAACTAGTTTTAGACAATTTGTTTTATTACGGAGTGTAACCATCATCCAAAATAATTTTGCCACCAAATTTTAGAGATCTAAGGGGTTTCTCTATTCCTTAAACTATCGGTAAAACTGAATTTTCTAAATTTTTGAATGACTTAAGTGCTAGTGCATCTTTAATTCCTTAGTCAATTGTTAAGAAAATTTAACTTCAAAAGTTGAAACTTTCTACTGTATCCCTATAACTAGCTAATCATTTTGTAAATAATCCTTTTGGTGTGCTAAAAGATGGGCTAATTAAGATTAAGAATTTTTATCCCTACCAATTTTATTATCTTGGGGATGGAAGAGGATATAGAAATTTTCATCATTCTGTGACTTCCTTTCTTAGTCATTAAAATATCAATAATTATTGTGAATATGGTAGGTTGTCATGAATGTGAAAAATGAAGTAGATGAATTTAAACTAAATGATGCAAGTAAATATCCTATTTTTTCTAACCATGTTTGTAGAATTGATTACCATGATATACTAATTAGAGAGCACCTTGAATATGAAATTGTAAGAGAACATCTAAAAACTTTTCTTTAAGATGTAAGTATAATCAATCATCATAAAAAAGAAGTATAATCTGTAGAATTTAAAATGTAAAATCTTTGAAGATGTAGGCAAAGGTAAAACAATTTTACCTCCTCAAATCTTGCAACCCTTTATTCCAATATTGAAAACATTACCCACACAGTTATATTATGCTTTTTAAGGGAGAATGAATTTTTGGCTATTATTATGAATTCTTTATTGTTTAATGTTAATCTTGATAAATTGTTACATATTGAGATATGAAAAAAGGCTATGGGGTATACTATATCTACCTTTAGAGGCATCAACCCTTATTTTAAATACATATGATTTTGAAGGAACAAAATTATTTAAAAAATAAAGGAAGCGTAAACCTTAATATGAAAGAAGTTATAAAGGTTGATTTTCTCAAGTTTTAGATGTAGAGATAATTTTATCTTATTTTTTATTGGTCATGTGTGATTACAATGTATGTTATACCTAAAAAGGGTGTAAATGAGTGTAAAGCTTAAGAAAACAATAAGTTAATGGAATGAATGTGCTCAAGAACACAAGAAGTTAATCTCCACTAGGAGTACATAGCCAGTTAGAGAGTTTGTATTGATTATAAGAAACTTAATGTCTCTACTCATAAAGATCACTTTCCTTTGCTTTAATCAATTGCTTGCAAAACTTGTAGGATATAAATAACAATGTTTCGTAAAGGGATATTCTTGTTAGAAATATATTGTCATTGCATTAAAAGGCTTAGAAAATACTACCTTCACACGTCCATATGTTACATTTTCATTTTAAGTATGCCTTTTAGTTTGTGCAATGATCTAACTATTTTACAATATTGCATGACGGCTATATTTTTTTTATTTTGTTGAGAAAATTATGGAAGTACTTATGGATAATCTATATGTATATATATAAGACAGTACATTATACTGAGGAAACCAATTTAGTATTGAATTGGAAAAAAGTATCATTTTATGGTGTACGAAGGTATTATTCTTAGTTACAAGGTCTTTGTCTATGGTATTAAGATGGATAAAGACAAAATAAAGGTGATATAAAAGATTTCAACTCCTACTAATGAGAAAGGGATCATGATTTTTATAGGTCTTGCAGGGTTTTACAAGAGGTTCATTAAGGATTTCTCTAAAACCTTCCAACTTATTTGTAACTTATCAAACAAGAATATGGCATTCCACTTTGATGATGATGATTTAGATGAATTCAATATGTTGAAAAGGTAATTAGTGTTAGCATCTATTATGTTATCACCATATTGGAGTTTTCAATTTAAATTGACGCAAGATGCCAGTGACCTTATAATAAGAGTAGTTTTTATACAAAGAAAGGATAAAAAAAATTATTTGTTATTTATTAACTTACTAGGATTCTAGATGTTATTTATTAACTTAGTAGGATTCTAGATGAAGCTGAATTGAATTATGCAATTACTAAAAAAAGGAGCTATTACATTTTCTTTTAAAAAGTTATAGGTCTCATCTTGTGGGTTTCAAGGAGAATGTCTACATGGACTAAACGACCATCAAGTACTTATTGAGTGAAAAGGATACTAGGTCACATTTGATCTACTTGATACTATTACCACATGAATTTGATCATAAGTTTGGTTCTGTTTTAACCATAAGTACATGGTATAGTTGTAGCTAGCATTGGTGAGTCTGGTCAATCCTATGAGGACTAGTTATTAGTTATTAATTATCAAATTTTCAAAAACCTAATTATCTATATTATAAAATGTACAGAAATAGAAACAAAAATAACAACACCCAATAGGAATCCCTCTAATATACGGGATCTGAGAAGGTATAATAGTATATATCCTTACTTTTAAATATCAGAGAGGTTATTTCCAAATGACCCACATGAGGAGAGAGAGAGAGAGAGAGAAACAAAGAAAAAGATGATGATGATGATGATGACGATAATGATAATCATAATAATAATAATAATCATAATCATAATCATAATAATAATCATAATCATAATGATGATGATGATCAGAGAAGAGAAGAGAAGTGTCTAGAGGTCTTAATTTTAGTGGTCTGTTAAAGGATATTATAAAACTGATGGCGGATATGAATTTCAATGATTCATTTAGAGAACTAATTGACTCAATTTCCCATAGAGTTTATCAAAGTTTATATTCGTAAAGATTAATAGAAATTTATAAGTCTAGTCAAAAAGTGTTAGTGATTTTTTATTTGATGTTTAATGATGCGTACGTAGCATTAGTTATCTATAGCAATTGTTAAAATTTAAATGTTATGTGTTTATTGAAATACAGTGTTCTTTCATTCTTTGATTATTTTATATGTATATGTTATGCATTTTATACTTGAGATATTCATAAATTAATACATCTAAATATAATGATTAATTGTTGATAAACTATTATATGGATGATGATTTGAAACTTTGTCACCTTTTAATTCCATAGATAATTATGAAAATGATTAAAGTTTCTACTTAGAAGATTGTATAAAATTAACTAAAATTGATAACAATCATATATTAAATGCATCATTATAGACATATTTGTTTGAGTAAAATGACTAATGTATCTAAAATTTTGTTGTAGAATTCACTAGAGATGAAAATTTTAATGGTGACAGTTTAGAATTTGGAAATATGAAAATCTATGATATATTGCAAGAGTAAAAGAGTCTAGTCTTATTACATAAAATCATGATAGCTTTTAAGGACACTGTGACTCAACATAGAAAAAATGTGAGGCATATGGCTCATGTAAAAGAAGAACTCTTTAGCTTTTACAACATATATGATGATGTTATGTTAAAGATTAAGAGACGTGACCATGCCAAGGACATATGATCCGTAGTGGTAACATGTTATAGTGGCACCCTAGTGACTATATAATGATCACTCACTATTATGTTTGACATATATGTATATACCGTAATAAATAAGTAAATCATAAATGAGAATATAAGATAGGAGAATTCAATGTTGAGGCATATTAAGGTAGTGTCAAACATAGTGAACCCATGAATATTAGTCATATCTTATCTTATATTAAGCTAGTATAAGTTGTTACACATTCTTACCTCAACATTAAAAGCATATGAAAATTTACTTAACCTATAATGTGCATATCAACATGTATAGGACAAGCATCAATAAACATCTTAAGGCATATAAGCCGTATACTAAGACATATATGGCTAATTTATGCTTATAAAGAGCTAAAGACTAAGAAGAGGAAGTATTGTGATGAGTCTAAGTGAAAAGTGAGAATAAAATCCTTCCACATTTCTTAAGTTTCTAATCATTACTCAGGCTAACTAAATTGGGAAAGGAAAATAACCTCCCTTAGAGAACCAATCTTGCATATTTCATGTTTAACTAGCCTAACAAATCTTGCCTATTTCATATTTAGCTAGCCTTGTATGGCATTTTAACTTCAACAAAGGTGGAAATGATAATTTTCTTAGAATTATAGTAGTTATATTTTATATTGGATGGTTGTTCGATATTAGATGTTGTTTATCAAAAAATAAAATTATTAATGTTTGTTTAATAACATCATCCAGTTTTTATAATATCTATGTCAATTTATGGCATGCTAGACTTGGTCATATTAGATAAAATCAATTAAATCAACTGATCAAGTATATTTTGTTTAGAAGACGTACATAAAGTAGAATAATCTACTTGTGAACATTATCTAGCTAAAAAAATAGAGAAAACCATTAAGTATGGGACAAAGAGCTATTAAAATATTGCAAGTAAATTATTAAGATATATGTGGCTAAATGGATATGAGAGGAAGGTGTACAAGTACTTATTTCGTCACATTTGTCAATAACTATACTTAGTATAATTATATTTATTTTATTTCTCAAATTTTGTAACATTTTATTATTTTAAGAAATTTATGACTTTAGCTAAGAATCAATACAATATAGCCAATAAAGGCTTAAAAAATGATTAAGGAGAGTTCTTTGATCAATTCAAGAGGTCATGTGAAGAAAATTGAATGGATAACTAATGAATATCATATGAATCCACCAATAAACTGTTGGTGCAGAGATGAGAAATATCTCTCTTTTTATGGTTAGGTCTATAATGGCACAAGCGCATTTACCTATCACCTATTAGGGTGATGTGTCTTTGATGACCAAATATGTACTTGATAGGATGCCTATGAAATCGTATCCTAAAACAATATATGGATACGTAAAAGACCTTATTAACAATATCTAATTTCTTGACAATTTGTTTGTTACCTATATTCACGATCCCTCTTCTAAGTTTGGGAATTTAGGTTCTAAAGGGAAGAAGAGTATCTTTAAAAGATATTTTTGAACATTCTGAAGGGTATAGGTTCAAAGGTGAATAAGGAAATAAATAAGCAATTGAATTTAAGTTACAAGGTATCTCATTCTTAGAGAATGATTTTCTAAAGCAAGAAAAGATAATTCAAAACTTATCCCTATATGAGAGACTTAAATTAGAATAATCTTGTAAGACAATATCAATTGAATGATACTCATTTATGTAGGAGAAAATTAGGATATGATAAATTGGTTTCTAATCAATGACAATTGCAACCTAGTGAGAGCTTTTTATCACTATTTAATTCAAGTGGGAGCAATATGTATGTAGAGAGATTCGTTTCTTAAATTTTTTATTAATACTTATAGTTTAAGCAAATTATTCCTCATACAATTTTCAAGTTGGAAGAAATAACCTTTGTAATAATTCCAAAAGAAAATACCTAGTCAAGGAATAAGAAAAAGGCTTTATCTAATCTTGCTTAGGATGAATGAGTCATGACAATAGAAGAAGAATAAACTTTAATGTGTTCGATTTTAGTATAAGACTTGGATAAGCTTATGAAAAGATGCGAATCCATAAAGAATTGTTTCTAAAATGTTAAGCAAAAGAACGATGGCAACATTGAAAGTTATAAAGTGTGTTTAGTGGCAAAACAATATGCATATTAGTTTATATTAGTTTGAGAATAAATTGATTATGAGAAGAAATTCTCATTTGTGATGAAGTTTATATTAGTTTGACTGATTCTAGCCTTAGTAGTAGGAATGGATCTTAACATATATCAAATGGATTTAAAGACTACATTCTTAAATGAAGAACTAAATGAATGAATTTACATGGTATAACTAATAGGTTTCATTCAGAAGGACTAAAAGGATTACATGCTTAAATTGTCAAAGTCAATCTATAGTCTAAAAAAAAGTAGTATATTAAGTACTATCATGCTATATAATTTTAAAATAATTGGAAAAAAACCATTGAGTATCTGTTAAAAGATCTAATAGTAAATACATAATTTTATCATTTCACATGGATGATTGTTTTGGTAGCTAGTGATAATAAGTAGTTTGTTATGGGAACATGCAAATTAGCTATCAAACATGATCAAAATAAAAAATATGGCTAAAGCTGCATACACCTTTGTGGTTAAAATCGCTAAGTATTGTTTAAGCAGAGCTTTCCTATAGTTATAAGCTACATATATAACAGTGGAAAACTTAAACATTTTTTATGCAAGATAATATAGCCTTTTTATGACACCAATTACTAAAGGTGAGCATCTAAGTAATATGTAGTATCTATGGATGTCACAAAAAGAAAAATAGATAAAAATGATTTTTTATTTCGAATAAATTAGTAGTCTCATGCACATTATATTGTGTATGAACAAGAACATTAAAAGACAATATTAGATAGCTCAAATATCAATATCAAATCAAACACATACATATTAAGAATAAATATATCAAGGACCTAGTATCGTAAAGAGAAATGAATGTATCTAGTGACTATTTATGACACTTGTTATCAATGATGATAGTTTGTTTATCATCAAATATTTGATGTAATAGAAATTTAATTAAGAATTAGTCAATATTTTATAGGATTAATTTTAAATGAAAATTCAGTTATAAAAATACGAGAATGATTAACTTTGAATTAATTTTTTTAAGAATAAATGTCAAATGAGTATTGAGCATTCAGTTCTTGATATAATAAGTATATAAGATAGATATAAGATTCCTTCCCATATGGTTGATCACCTCTATTACTTTTTTAGAATGGAGATGAGACAAATTTTAAGCAATTTATCTAGGTGATATATAAGAGCTTAAGGTCTAAAACACTAATGTTAATGTGAAGCATATTGAAGGGTGTAAAAGGTTATTAATAATGAAAAAACCTAAAGAATGATATATTTGTGCAATATATCTTAATATTCCAAATGTGACTTATGAAGGGTGGATTAAATAAATAAATAAGTGAACTCAAGTTAGGCATTAGGTATGCCTAAATTATCATCTATATAGTATTGGAGGAAAGGCATAAGCTTTAATTAAAGAGAGTCAATACTATAACATTTGAATCATACCATGTGTGAATTCTCAACTTATATTATGTGAGGATCCTTTGAGGCTATGTGAGCTTTAAATTTAAAGTACTTTTAGTCAAGTTCTAATTATAGAGAATTGAATTAGTGTTTGTTATCTTAGAATGTTACTAGAAAACATCAACGATTCAATATAAAGGGACATTTTAGAAAAGTGGGTTAATTTAATTCAAATGATAGATAAACGAGGAAGATCATTTCAATTCTAAGTTTATGTCAAGATGTACTAAAAAAGGTCCACCTTCTATCTAGAATGCAGTGTGAATAACAAATATTTATATAATGAGAATGAGACAATGATTGATGTAATAAATGATCTATGCTATAACATACTAAATCCACTTAAGGATTGACTCATTAGTCAAGAATTTATATATTCTTAACAGGTATATGATAACATGCTTTTGTAAGTTGGTCACACAGGATGTGATAACATGCTTTTGTAAGATAGGACACCCCATGCATGTGAATTTAATGGTTAGTAAAACAAAGGGAAAGTAGCATTTAGCATGTGGAGAGCAAGTAATATGTGCATGTTTCATGAACAAATGACCAATACAATAGTGCATAAGCTAAAAGCTAGAAGAGAAGCAAAACAATAGCGAAGCATAAATATGACGCACAGCAAGAGGCAAGAAAAAACGACAAGACATGCAGTGCAAAATATGCATTACCAAGACGTCCAACATCTGCATTTCACACAAATGTTGTGCTTAAATGCAGACAACATATGCGTAAACACAGAAATCATCTATGTTTCACGTAGACGTTTTCCATAAGTTTTAAGTAACGCATGTACAGTAGATGGACTAGCATATTAATTTGTCAAATCGAATAGAACAGTACTGAGAGTAGTAGCGAATAGAGAGAGTAGGGAGGCGCAACAGAAGAGAGCTGAAGGTGGTCTTTAATTTGGAAAATTTTCATAGGCACTGAAGCATTTTCTTAGGATAGACCTATGGAGGGCTAGAAATCTTGACACTAGTTCGAAGGTGACATCAATGTCGATGACCCGAGTTAAGTCCTTTTCTTTGTTTTAGTTATTTCTTTCTATCATTTGGAACTGATTATGTTATATTGTGTTGATTGAATTGTAAAAACATGAATTTAATGCATTCATTTAATCATTTATTTACAAACCCATTGCTAGAATTTTGATATAATCTATAATTGTTAGGTTGAAATTTATGTGTAACGACTAATTATTTGTAATCATTAGGGATAACATAAACTAGGTTAAATGAACTAAGCTTATATGGTTATTTCTTAGATTAATCTGCTTTTGTAGTTCTTAATGTG
>JANSVA010087663.1:0-11140 GCA_025504915.1 Erythroxylum reticulatum
TGTTAGTTCATTTTGTTTATGGACCTTCCAAACTATTATGATGTGCTTATGTGCTCATGATATGTTGACAAGATTGATGCATACATGTTTTGCATTATTGTGAATTTGGTTGAGAATTTGAGAAATATGTGCTTTATGATTCAATGTGAATTTTGTTACAATAGAAATAAGTATTTCAATGGTTTTGCTTGTTATCGATTATAAAATTGTTGCCTACGAGCTTTAAGCTCCCATTCTATCCCATCTTTAGGTGAGGAGAAAGAGATCAGTAGTGAAGAGTCAAGACGTCACTCTAATTACGTTTATTTTGCATTTGAAGTTAGTTTTTGTAAAACAAGGCTTCAGTCACATTTTGAGAAATTCTACTTTTGTAAACTATGTTTTGTAAACTATGTATTTTTGCTTTTAGTATGATAGGAAGTTGGGATTGTTGGTTCTACCAATTTCGCTGCTACGAAGCCAAAAGTTTGCCACATTGTAGTTCATTGGTGGGGCGACTTCGCCGTAGCGAGATCAAATGGTCATTGCGGTGAAGATAAACTTTCAGGTTTGCCAAAGTGAAGTTCAATCGCTCGCCGTGATGTAATTTATTCGAAGGGTTGTAGCTCCCAAGTTTTAAGTTTTCCACCATGCCAGAGCTTCACGCTTCATGACTTCTAGATAGTTGGACTCTAGAAATGAGGTCTAACATCTTTTGGTATCAGAGCATGAAGTTGAACCGATGTTAGATAATGAGGATTCTTTGAAATAACCCTACAGGGTTATAAGCTCACGTTTCATGACTTGGGAGTTGCGCTCCAGAAACGGGGTCTAACATCTTATGGTATCAAAGCAATTAGGTTTAGGTCCAGGTTAGGGACTAGGTTTAAGAGTATCCTAGGCATGTAATGGGTAGTTTAAGACATGAAATGGACATGCATCGTTTTAAATGAATAACTTGCATTGTTTTAAATTGTTTCAAATGATTTGACATTGTTTTGAATGATTTGAATTGTTTTACATGATTTGAAAATTGTTTTACATGAACTAAAGATTTTCGATGGTTTTAAATTAAAGGAGTGATTATGCCGCCTCGAAAGAGAACTTGAGGAGCTTTCACTTAATCTCGGTCTTGACAAGGGAGCACGGATGAATCCTATGTCCCGTAGGACGCAGGGACACACTTTGCTCCTAATGTTGAGGCACCTAGTGTACAACATGAAATGAAATCGCCTCCTCCTCCTATGCCTACTATAGATCTACGGTTCTTTCAAGCCTTTGCTTAGGCTTTCACCTATGCCATGGGCCAAAGGTCACAAGTGCCAGTACAATCTTCAGTGGGGAGGACTGGACTGTATGATAAGCTCCGTAAGTATAGAGCAATAGATTTCAATGGTACAACAAATCCGAAAAAGGCTGAAGCATGGTTGAAGAGAACTGAGAGAGTCCTGCTTCAGATGAAGTGCTATAATGAGGGGAAACTGGATTATGTAATGAGATTGCTAAAGGGGACGCACTTCATTGGTGGGAATTAGTGCTCCACAGTCAGGTTATGCCTCCGGTGTTGTCATGGAGAGACTTTGTGGAATTGTTCAGGAAGAAGTACCTCTCTAGGGTTTATGTATAAGAGAAGGCTAGGGAGTTTTTGAATCTCTCACAGAGGGACATTAGTGTGAGTGAGTTTGAGCTAAAGTTCACTCATCTTTCCCGTTATGCGGCCAATATTGTGGAAAATGAGGAAGGCAAATGCCGTAAGTTTAAGGGAGGTCTTCGTTTAGGGATCAAGGAGAAGGTGCTAATCCACAACTTCTATGACTACCAGCAGTTGGTAGATGCTGCACTCTAGGCTGAGAAACTGGAGAATATAAAATATGAAGTGAATAAGAAGAGGAAGAATAGGAAGCAGTCCTCCATGAAGGGGATGAGTGCTCCAATGCTTGAGAGGGGTATAGAGAGCTTCCACACAGAGAGTGAGGTAGGGAGTAGTGCCTCAGATAAGAATAAGCAATCAAGGGAAGTTTCAGTGCAAGCCTCAACTGTGGGAGGAAATAGCAAAGTAGAGAGGAGCAGTTATACGAGCCCCAAATGTGAGCATTGTGAGAAGTTTCATAAAGGAGAGTGATTCAAATTACTTGGAGCATCTTTTCGATATGGACAGAAGGGACATATGATCAGGGATTGTCCCCCAAGCCCCAAGGAGAGCAGAAACAGTGGGAACTAGGCTAGCTACTGAGGTGGGCAGTTTTGGAGCTAGAAGGAAGGCTATTCCTATAGGAAGGCCAAAGGAGGCAAGGGTGTTTGCCATGACCAGAGAGGAAGCTGCAGCCATACTTAAAAATGTTACATGTATGGCTCAGTTATTTAATTCTGAAGTATATGTCATAATTGATTTTGGTTCCACACATTCATTTGTTTCTGCAAGTATGACATTAAATGGTGTGAATTTGGTGCCTTTGGATAGTCCTTTGATTGTTAGTACTCCTTTAGGGAGAAATGTGATAATCAATTAAATGTATAGAAGTTGTGGACTCTTTATTGAGGGTGCTAAATTGGTAAAGGATTTGTTACTGTTGGAGTTAAAAGGTCTAGATGTGATACTAGGAATGGATGCCATGGAGAAATATTATGTAAAGTTAGATTGTAGCCTCAAGGAAGTGGAATTTGATCTGGGCAATGGAGAGAAGGAGATTTTCAGAGGAGAAAGGAAAGCATTATCACTAAGAATTGTTTCAGCTTTGTTAGCTGACAGGATGATGAGAAAAGGGTGTGAAGCCTTTTTAGCCCATGTTGTGGACACTGATGTGAATGAAGGGAGGTTAGAATATTTTTTGATTGTAAGGGAACTTCTAAATGTGTTTCTAGAAGACTTACTTGGTTTGCCACCAGTGAGGAAAATTGAGTTTGTCATTGATTTGATTCCCGATACCGTGCCTATTTTGATACCACCTTATAGAATGGCTCCAGTTGAGTTAAAGGAGCTTAAGGAACAATTGAAAGAACTATTAGAGAAGGGGTACATAAGTTCGAGTTCGTCACCATGGGGAGCACCGGTTCTATTTGTTAAAAAGAAGGATGGAATATAGAGGATTTCTATTGACTACCAGAGACTCAACAAAGTGACTATTAAAAACAAGTACCTCTACCCCGAATAGATGATCTGTTTGACTAGCTACAGGGAGCAAAGATATTTTCAAAGATTGATCTCAAGTTAGGTTATCATTAGCTCATAATCAGGGAGTCTGATGGAAACAAGACAGCCTTCAGGACACGGTATGGGCATTACGAGTTCCTAGTTATGCTTTTTGGTTTGACTAATGCTCCAGCTGCATTCATGGATCTTATGAATAGGGTCTTCAAGGATTATTTGGATTAGTTTGTCATAGTGTTTATAGATGACATTTTGGTGTATTCTAAGAGTGAAGGAGAGCATGAGGAACATCTCAGGATAGTGTTGTAAACACTAAGGGAGAAGGAGCTTTATGCAAAGTTTAGCAAGTGTGAGTTTTGGCTCCACGAGGTAATATTCCTTGGACATGTGATTTCTAAAGGTAGGGTACATGTTGATTCGAGGAAGGTTGAAGCGGTGGTGAATTGGCATGCACTAAAGACGGTGACATAAGTGAGGAGTTTTCTGGGTCTGGTAGGATATTATAAGAGATTCATTGAAGGATTTTCTATGATAGATGCGCCAATGACAAAGTTATTGAGGAAGAATCAGAAATTTATCTGGAGTGAGGAATGTTAGCAAAGCTTTGAGGAGTTCAAACGTAGATTAACAAGTGGTCCAGTTTTAATTTTGCCTACTGGAGATGAGGGTTATACAGTGTATAGTGATGCCTCAAGAAAGGGTTTAAGTTACGTGTTGATGCAAGGAGCCAAAGTGATAGCTTATACCTCACGGCAACTGAAACCATATGAGTTGAATTATCCGACATATGATCTAGAATTGGCTGCAGTAATTTTTACCTTAAAGATTTGGAAACATTACTAGTATGGGGTTCCTCCATAGCCTATGTTCAGAAAGTTTATTTGTCATTGTTAACAAAGATGGATAAGCTTAAAATCAGCTTGAAATAGGAAGAGTTTGATTGTATCATTGCAAATTTCAGAGTGAGACCAATACTCAGGGAAAAGGTTAAGGAGTTACAAGCACAAGATGCAGAATTGAGCAAGCTCCGAGAAGAAATTTAGAATGGCAAGAAATCTGAAGTGCTAGTGAGGGATGATGGACTTATGGTTGTAGGAAACATACTTTGTATTTTTAATGTCAAGGAGGTAAAGGGTGAGATACTTGACGAGGCACATAATGCGCCTTATGTTATGCACCCACGTAGTACCAGGATGTACAAAGATTTGAAAGAGCATTTATAGTGGAAAGGCATGAAGAGGGATGTAGCAGAATATGCAAGCAAGTGTCTAGTGTGTCAGTAAGTCAAGGCTGAACACTAGGCACCCTCAGGCAAGTTAAGTCCATTGTCCATTCTTGAGTGGAAATGGAAAAGGGTGACTAGATTTTCTAATGGGTTTGCCCAGGACTAGTAGGAAGCATGATGCTATATGGGTTATTATTGATCATTTAATGAAGTTAGCCTACTTTCTGGAAATTAAATAGACTGATTCTCTATATATGTTAGCAAAGAAGTATATTGATGAGATAGTAAGATTACATGGGATTCCAGATTCCATAATTTCTGACAGGGATCCTTGATTCACTTCGAGATTCTGGGGAAGCTTATAAGAGGCTCTAGGAACCAAGTTAAATTTTCGCACGACTTTTCACCCCTAGATGGATGGTCAATTTGAAAGGAGCATTCGGACCCTTGAATGAATGCTTAGGGCATGTGTGATAGATTTCAAAGGTGCATGGATGAGCATTTGCCATTGGTCGAATTTGCTTATAATAATTCGTACCATTTCAAGCATTCAGATGGCTCCTTATGAAGCACTGTATAGAAGAAGATGTAGAACTCTGATATGTTGAGATGAGGAATGTTGAGATGAGGAAGGAGAAAGGAAACTGATCAGACCAAAGTTACTCCAGATGAAAATTGACAAGGTCAATCTAGTTAAGCAAGGGCTTAAAGCAGCATAGGATAGAATGAAGAGCTATATCGATGCACACCGAAAGGAAATGGAGTATGAAGTCGGTGAGAAGGTCTTTCTTAAGACGTCTCCTTGGAAAGGATTCATGAGATTTGGCAAGAAAGGCAAGTTGAGTATGAGATATGTAGGTCCTCATGAAATTCTTGAGAGGATTGGACCACTAGCCTATAGGTTAGCATTGCCATCGGAATTGTCTTGGATACATTATGTTTTTCATGTCTCCATATTGAGGAGGTATATGTCAGATCCCTTTCACATCATTCAGACTACTAAGGTTCAGTTAAGAGATGATTTGACTTATAATGAAACTTCAGTAGAGATCCTGGACACTAAGGAGAAGGTCCTTTAACAAGATAGTTCACTAGTTAAGGTTCTGTGGAGAAACCATTCCGTAGAAGAGGCCATATGGGAGCCCTTGGAGGCCATAAAGGAGAAGTATCCACACCTCTTCGAGGACTCAGATAATAATTTCGATGACGAAATTCTTTTAAGAGGGGGAGAAATGTCAGCCCCCGAATTTTTTCTTTAATTAAGCATGATTTAAATAAATTATAAGGTTTTAACAGATTAATTTATGGAGTTAATTATTATATCATATTTTGTAGAAATTATTGCTTGGATTAATGGAATTAAAGTGTTAAGATAATAAGAATGTACGAAAGGCAAAATGGGCAGAGCATTTAAGGTTAAAAAACATAAGGCTTATAATGGAGGGCAAAAGGGACGTTTTATGATTATTAAGAGTGTAATTAGAAGAAGAAAAATTGTAAGTGAGAAGAGAGTGTCGTGGAAGGAAAGGAAAAGAAGAGAGATCTTGAAGAGTTTGAAGAATTTGAAGCTGAATCAATTAAGTATAAGCATCATTTTTCTTGATTTGATGGTTGAAGCATGTTTATGTGATAGTTAGAAGTAAAATAAGGTTAAATAGAGTAAGAATATGAAAAAATTCAGGAGAAAGGTAATGTTTCTATAAAAGTTCACCACGGTGAAGTCTCTTTGTTCGTCTCGGCCAACCCTTTGGTTCGCTGCAGCGAAGTTTCTCTTGCATAACTCGAACATGTTTTGGTATTTTAGGCATAACCTTTTCATTAGTTATCCAAATTGAATGATTTTTTATTTGGAGTAAAGACATAGGGCTACAAATTGTCTGATGAAATCGAGTTCTAATTTAGTCTCTAAGAAATTCAATTTTTGTATGGAAGTTGAGCATAGAATATTTTTTTAGTGTAAGAATAATCTGAAAATGTTTAGGGTCTAACTTTCAAATTATTGAACCAAATTGAATGATTTTGGTGTCATTATAAACTTAAGACAATGATGAACATTTTTTATAGAAGGAAATGTTATTAAATTTCTTCATTAAGTGATCAGAATGATCATGGAAAGATTGACCTAAAGGTTGGACTTTTGGAAGAGTTTGAGTATTTAGAATTGATCTTAGCGAATATGATATATGTGGGTCCTCAAATTATATTCCTATTGAATGGAAATTTTTGTCATTGATAAAGGAAATCAAGGAAGGTGAGAGAATCAAGATAAGAGGCATCTTTGAGCCAGTTTATAAGCAAGGTTTTCAAGGTGGGTTATAGTTTTATAATTAAGTAATAGGCCATTAATGTTTTCTTTCAAATGATGGAAATAAATGATTTCAACTATTTTATGAATGTACATTATAACTGTTTGAATGCTTTGAGAAAGTGTTATGTGTTTAGTATGAGCATATTGTGTTGATAAATTATGAAAAGAATGTGAAAATGATTTTTGAAAAGATACTATGTTTATAAAATCAAGTTAAAAAATGTACCATTTTAGGCGACGAGTTTACAAGTTATGAAATACATGTTATGTGGGTTTGGTTTGGTCCATTTTGTATGTCAAGTGCACTTCAACAAAAGGCTGCTCTTGCCTGCCCACTAGTGACATGGAGCTCCTTCATGGACTCCCTCATACTTACGAGTACACAAAACCACTATATAGGATTGTGTTAATTCGTTATGTTCACGACTATACAGGACCATGATATAGAAATGTGTTAGTTCATTCTATTTATGCACCTTCCAAACCATTATGATGTGCTTATGTGCTCATGATATGTTAAGAAGATTGATGCGTACATGATTTGCATTATTGTGAATTTGGTTGAGAATTTGAGAAATATATGCTTTATGATTCAATGTGAATTTTGATACAATGGAAATAAGTATTTCAATGATTTTGCTTGTTACTAGTTATAAAATTGTTACCCACGAGCTTTAAGCTCACCCCCTCTCATTTCGTCCCATCTTCTGGTGAGGAGCAAGAGATCGAGTAGTGAAGAGTCAAGGAATCACTCTAATTACGTTTATTTTGCATTTGAAGTTAGTTTTTGTAAAACAAGGCTTTGGTCACATTTTGAGAAGTTATACTTTTGCAAACTATGTATTTTTGGATTAAGTTGTAATGCAACTTGAAATGCCCACTAAAACCTTGTAAAACTGTTGGCCCTTGAATTTTTTTTAATAACTAAGTATGATTTAAATTGACTTTGGGGTCTCGCTAGATTGTTATATGTTGGAATTAATGAGCTTGCTAATGTGGGTAAGATAATTCGACATAGGTTATGGGAATTGAAGTATTAAAGTAGTAATAGCATGTAAGGCCAATTTTGGCAAGTCAAATAAGTTTAGAAACAATAAGGCTTTAAATGAAGGGCAAAATGGACATTGTGAAATCATAAAGGATATAAAAGGAGAAGATGAAGGGTGGGCTTGAGTTGGAAGAAACCAAAAATATGATTGGAGAAAAAAAGAGAAGAGTGAAGCATAAAAAAGGAGAAAAACAAGAGAAAGAAGAAAGTATGCTAGGTTTTGATTTTTCATAGTCTTAAAGAGTGTTTTTGAGGATGTGCAAGAAGGGAAAAAGGTAGAGAAGGATAAGAGCTTTCTTTTGAACCAAACATCCCTTCATTTGGTGAAGGTCTAAGGTAAGAACATTTTAATGCTTTGGATTTTGGAAGGGTTTTGCTTCATGAAGCTTAGAAAATGCATGGGTTTAAGTATTGTAGGAACCATTTTATGCATATGTTGCTTTGGGTTCTCATTTGGAATTCCTATTGATTTTGGGATTTGTATCATTGTTGAAGAAAATTAAAGGAGGTAAGAGGAGCAAGAAGAGAGGCATATTTGAGAAAGTTATAAGCAAGGAAATTCAAGGTGGGTTTCACTTTTATAATTAAGGAACAAACCATTAAAGTTTCTGTCAAAAAAATGACAATAAATGATTTTCAACTACTTTATTCATGTGCATTTATTATTTTATACATGTTGTAAGAATGTGCTACATGATTGTATTTGAAATGTGTTGATGATTGATGAAAAAAAAGACTTTGCAAGTGATTTATGAAAAGATAACATGTTTATAAAATCATGTTTTTGAAATATTTCAAGTATATGAAAAGAAAGTTTTTAAGAAGTGCCATTTTGGGCAACAAGTTTACAAGTTATAAAATATGTGTTATGTGGCTTTGTGGTAGTCTCTCAAGAATGTCACGTGCACATTGACCTAGTGGCACGGAGCTCCTTCATGGACTCCCTCAAGTTTACGACTACACAAGACCATTATGTGGAAATATGTAGTGTGTCATGTTTTTAGAGCTACCCAAACCATTTGTTGTGCTTATGTGTTTATGTCATGTTAACAAGTTTGATGCATTCATATTTTGTAACTGGTGGATTTTTGGCTGAAAATCTAAGAAACAGGCATTTTACGAACTGATTGAAAACTTTTCGATGACAAGAAAAATATTCTCAAAAGTTTTGCTTATTCTTGTTATAAAATTGTTACCCACGGGCTTAAGCTCACTCCCCATTTTCCTCCCCCACATCTAGGTGATGAGCAAGATATCGAGTAGACGAAGGTCAAGGCATCTCTCCAATTTTTGTATATTTTGTATTTGAAACAAATTTTATAAAGAGAGGCTTTAGTTGCATTTTGAGTAAATTATGGATTATGTACCTTCTGTATTTTGGAATTTTAAGATATTAATGTATTTGCGAATTTAAATGCCCACTAAAGCTTTGTAAGACTCTTATCTTTTAATGCAAATGGGATATAATTGCATTTTTTATCATGACTCTCTTTTAAGTTTGTACATCACATTTTTAAGTTTTCATAAGGGAAAATTTTGTGTTCGGACTTCAAGGGAAGGTCTAGATTAATCCAGGCTGAATTAGGCAAGTATGCCTTCTAGGAAGTTGTAGGTCCTTCCTTTATTTTTCCAACAATATATAGCCTAGAATTGTTGGACATCTGGGTTAAAAGTTGTGGTCCTTAGAAGGGGAGATACTTAGGAGTGTAAAGATGCATCTTTTGTAAAGACATATCGTCAATGATGATATCACATCATCTGTGATGACGTCATTACGTCTGTAAGGATGTATCGTTTATAAAGATGTATCATCTATAAAGAGGTATCGCCTATAAAGATGTATCATCTGTGATGATGTCACATCAACTGTGATGATGTCATTACGTCTGTAGGGATGTATCGTCTATAAAGACGTATCGTTTGTGAAGACGTCATATCGTTTGTGATGACATCATATCATCTATAGAGTTGTATCGTCTGTAAAGAAGTATTGTTTGTGATGACATCACATCATCTGTGATGATGTCATTATATCTGTAGGGATGTATCGTCTGCAAAGAGATATCATCTATAAAGACGTATCATCTATAGAGTTGCATCGTCTTAAGTTGACTCCGCTTCATCTTAAGATTTGCGTCGTCTTAAGTTGACTCTGCTTCGTCTATCATTCCACTTCATCTGTCTTTCCACTTCTTCTGTTTCTTGCTTCGTCTATCTTTCCAGTTCGATTGCCTTTCTGCTTCGTTTGCTTTCTGCCTAGATGACCAATACTTCTCCTTCTGTACACTATTCATTTGATGCTATCGTCTGCTCCATTTTGACCCTTCAGATGATAGATTCCACTTTCGAGGTCTTCATGGAAATTGTAGATCTTGAAGTCTTCTTTCAAAATGCCCTATGATGGTATTAATATAATATCCCAAATGACAATTATGTTAATTTCCCTAAGACAGGTGCAACATGATTGAGGTCAAAACCCTGTTTGTTTTTTTTAGCCATAACCTTGTTATAGGATCTCCAAATGAGATGACTCTTTTCCTAATTAAACTAGAGATATAGAGCCTCAAATGTTCTGGACAAGTCTGTTTAAAATTTAATTTTGGGGTTTCCCAAAATATGTTCGAAAGTAGGAAAAGGGATTTGCTTTGATGTTTGTCCTGGTGTGGGCTAGCCACTCATGTGGGATGGTGACTAAAGAGGGTTCCTTGGAATAACCCTATAGGATATTTTGCTCATGCTTTATGAATCTGAATGTTGGGCTTCAAAATAGGGGTCCACCATTTTATGGTAACAATGCAAGAGTTGGGTTTCAAAAATGGGATCCAATAAATATGGTATCAGAGAGACCAGGTTTAGGTCCAGGTGTAGGACTAGGTTCAGGAGTATCCTAGGCATGAAGTGGGTAATCTAAGACATAAAACGAACATGCATTGTTTAAAAGTGAATAACTTGCTTTGTTTTGAATTGTTTTACAAGATTTGAAATTGCTTTACATGATTTGAATTTTTTTTGCATAAACTAAAGATTTTCAATGATTTTAAATTGAAGGAGTGGAAAATGCCGCCTCGAAAGAGACGTCGAGGAGCTGTCACTCGATCTAGCTCTCACCAAGGGAGCACGGATGAATCCTATGTCTCGCAAGATGCTAGGACATAGCCTGCTCCTGATTTTGAGGCACCTAGAGTGCAACATAAAGTGCCACCGCCTCCTCCTCCTATGCCTGCTATGGACCCGCAGTTCTTTCAAGCTTTTGCTCAGGCTTTCACATATGCCATGGGCCAAGGGTCACAAGTGCTACTGCCAGTGTTAGTAGATAGAAGTAGATAGTATGACAAGCTCCATAATTATGGAGCTGTGGATTTTAGTGGAACTGTAAATCCAGAGGAGGTTGAATCCTGGTTGAAGAGGACCGAGAGGGTTCCGATTTAGATG
>JANSVA010087701.1:0-11138 GCA_025504915.1 Erythroxylum reticulatum
TAACCAATTCTATACATTTTATTATTATCAAAACATAAGTGGGATTTAATTTGTCAACCACCATTGGTCCAACAAATTGATCATTATGGTGTAGGAATGGAGGGTGCACACATTTGTGATTGAGCTAGGGACCAAGAGAAGAGAAGAGAAGAGAAGTTGTTGAAAAAAAGAAACCACGACCATGGAAAAGGGCATGTTTCCCACGATCGTGGGAAATCTATGGAGAAAGTTTTTGTCAAGATAACCCACGATTATAGGAAGCACAAGTATAATTCCCATGATCTTGGGAACTGGAAGTCGAGGAACATACGGGTTTCTTATATGTTTTTAGGTTTTTGTGACTTTATAAAGAAGAGAATTTCGAGAGCCATTAGAGAGTCGAAAAACTTGCTTCTTGGAGCCAAAAGACAGAACTAAAGCCTAAAGATAGGTGGAGATTCAAGGTTTCATTCCCAATTGGGCAAAGGGCACCCGTCATCCAAATTTTCTAGATTCAAGCAAAGAAGAGGAGGAGCTACCCCGTCTAGTTTTATTTCAATTTCTTTCTCTTCTAATGTGTTTATCATGGTTATTTGATTGTTAGGGATTTTATGGATATTATGATTGGCTAAAACAATTTTTAGGGTTTGTTTTTTGAACTATTTGTGAACCTTTGGTTATCAATTTAATGATATACATGTTTGTGATATTTATTGTGCTTAAATCTTGCAATAAATTGAGAGAGTGAGCTTGGTAATCTGTCTTAATTGTACAACGAGAGTTGATGATTAATAGAAGTATAAATAACAAGTTATTGATTTATTAGGAAGAGATTTCAATAGATCAATATAATGCCTATAGGATAGCTTCATATCTAGTTAAATGCTTAGGAAATACTTTGCGCATCAAGAGATCCTAAAGTTAATTCTAACTTATTTAACTAGTAACATTTAGTTACACCTTGAGAGAGGGTAACTAGAATTTTAGGAAATCTTAGGTCAAGCATAAATTGAATCAATTAATCAGAGGGTAGCAGATAGGGATGATGATAAGTTCTAATGCTTAATCTTGATTTTTCTCCATGTCTTAGTTTACGATTTTGGTTTGAGTTGCGTTATTTCCTATTACTTTTAGTTGTCTTTATTTTGTTTTATTTTTAAATTCGAGTGAAATGATTTCTTAAACAAAGAACAACCTGAATTAAATGGTGCCCAAGCACAATCCTTATGGGATCGATATCTACTTCCAACTACAAGTATGATCTGTATATTTGTAATTTTGAGCGTAAGACTAGTAGTATGTTTTGCATTCAACAAGTTTTTGGCACTGTTGTCAGGGATTGTTTGTTTAACATCTTGATTAGTTTGGATTACTTTTATTTAAGAGTTTTTGATACTTTTCCTTGTATCTTTGTAGGTGTATGAACACAAGGGACACGTGAAGGAATATTGAATTTAAAGATGAAGAGTTAGTAGATATTACAAGGCACGAGCGATAGTTGAGAAGAGTGAAGTGCCAAGAAATTATACAAAGAAATGTGGTAGAAGAAGGAGAAAAATTAAGGGCCAAAAGGACACTGATGGACTTTATGAGACCAGGATTTAGTCCTCAAGGAGTTGCGAGGCCAGCGATTCAAGCTAACAATTTCTTGATCAAGCCAGGCTCCTCAATAATCTTCAAAGTAGTGTGCAGTTCTATGGGTTGTCCAATGAAGATCCCAATGTCTATCTCGCCAATGTTTTGGAGATATGTGACATTTTTTGGTTTAATGGGATATCTGATGATGTTATGAGTTTACAACTATTCTCTTTTACTTTGAAAGATCAGGCGAAGGTGTGGTAAAATTCACTCAGCTCAGGGTAGATTAATACTTGGGAATAGCTAGCCCCGACATTTCTGGCTAAATACTTCCCATTGACCAGGACGTCAAGGATCAATAAGGAAATCACAAATTTTCAACAAAACGATGGGTAGTCTTTATATGAAGCTTGGGAGAGGTTTAAAGAACTACAAAGAAGCTGTCCTCATCACATCCTTCTGAGGGAGTTCCTTATGCAAACATTCTACAATGGTGTAAATTAAAGCACAAGAGGGACCATAGATGCAATTGCATTAGGATCTTTGATGAGAAAAAATATTGATGTAACTCATGATCTTTTGGAAGAGTTAGCAAACAACAGTTGCATATGGTCAAGTGAGAGGAGTAGGCAAAGGAAGAAGGAGTAAAAATGTATGATCCCAATTGACTCTATTACCGCTTTGCAAGCATAAATCATAACCCTCACCAAGCAGTTGAGCAAATTCAAGGAGCATCTTCATCTACAGCTAAAGCTATGTAATCATAGTGTGAGTTATGCAGGTAGGACAACCGTTGTATACAGAATGTTTCTTGTTGGGAGCTAGTAGCACTGAATATGTAAGTTACTTGGGCCAGCTATAGTGAGGTAATAATCTGTACTCAAATACTTATAATTTGGGGTGGAAAAACTACCCAAATTTTTTCTCAGAATACTGACAATGTAGGTGGCCAAGTAAGACAATAAGGACCTCCGAGATTTCAGCAAGACGACAAGGATCTTTGGAGAACAAAATGGATAAGTTGATGGATGTTTTGAGGTCCAAACTGGAAAATCAAGAAGAGAACTAAAATAGGAGGTTTTCAAGCTAAGAGGAAAGTTAAAAGAGGATAGAGGTAAAGTTTTATCAGATAGTGAAGAACTATGCCTCATCTATCCACAACTTGGAGGTACAGGTAGGCCAACTTGCTCATGCCATGTCATCTAGAAGTGCAGGTAATTTACCAAGCAATACTGAGGCCAACCCAAGGGAACAATTGAAGGCTATCACACTTTAAAGTGGCAAGCAGATGGAGGAACTAGGTGTGAAAAAGGATTGCCAAGAAAAAGGAAAAGGTAAGGACATTCGAGAAGAAAAAGGGGAAGAGAGGGCTTATGTGCCACCACCACCATACGTGCCCAAACTTCCATATCCAAAAGGGTGAGACAAAATCAGGTGGACAATAAGTTTTCTAAGTTTTTGGAGAAATTGAAGAAGCTTCAGATCAACTTGCCATTGGTGGAATAGAGTGCATGCCTAAGTACACAAAGTTTCTGAAGGAAATACTGACACACAAACATACTTGGGAGGACAATCAAATGGTCACTTTAATAGAGAATTGTGGTTCGATTATCTCAAGCACGATGCCTTCAAAACTACAAGATACAGGGAGTTTTACAATTCCATGTGTTGTTGGTGACTTTGAATTTTCTAAATGTTAATATGATTTAGGTGCAAGCATTAACTTGGTGCCTTTTTCTGTTTTTTGGAAATTGGGACTAGGAGTGGTTAAGCCAACATCCATGCCGATTTAACTTACATATCAATCCATCAAGAGACCATATGGAGTTGTAGAAGATGTGTTGGTAAAAGGATATAAATTTATCATTCCTGTTAATTTTGTGGTATTGGATTTTGAAGTTGATAAAAATTATCCATTGATTTTGGGTAGGTCCTTTATGAATACTGGTAGGGCATTAGTTGATGTGCATGAGGGAAAACTTGTTTTGAGGATTGGTGATGAGTAGGTTAAGTTTAATATGTCTAAATCCTTGAAGAAACCAAGGGATGGTAATATATGTATGAAGATTGATATTGTGGATAAATGTGTGAAGGAGGATGAAGAGGAAGTTAATGAAGTTACTGAAGTGCTTAGGGATGAGAGTGTGAAAGAAGAGTATTTATATAAGGAAGTAGAGTTAGAGAAGTAGGAGAGAACAGATACACCTACACCATCTTCGCATTAAGCCCAAGCTTAAACCCTTACCTTCTCATTTGAGATATACCTTTTTAAGTGAAAACCATACCCTATCCATCCTTATCTCAAACCAATTAGATTTTGAGCAAGAAGAGAAAATGGTGGAGACCATTAGGAAAAAGATGAGAGCTATGGGATGGCAAAATTTTGACATTAGGTGGATTATCCCTAATGTGGTGATGCATAGGATTAATGTAGCACCTCACTCCCGCACGACACGTACCCGACATCCTGAGTGATATCCGAGTACGTACCCCGTGAGGGTGGCATGCTAGAACAATCAAACATTTGAAACTTAGTACAAATTTTTCAAAAAAATAGCATGAGCAAAATTTCACATTTTTATAACATTTTCATTTATAGCATTACAACCATTACACAAATGATCAAAATTTCACTTTCCACTCAGGCCCATTACAAAGGTGAAACACTTATAAACATAATAGCATTACACTTCAAAATCATTTACTAACATTTCCAATTTGGAAAGTTGTTACAAAACATAATTATTTACATGCATATGGTACAATCATTATAGAAAACACAGTTTGATATAAAAATAAGAAAAAAATGTAGATACGAACTGATCCCGACGTTAATCTCTTACTTATATGCAGTGGCTATACTCTTATTAGCCTAACGAGTAACCTTTCGAAGCCTGAAAAATATTGCAAATTTTTGGTGAGTTTTGTGAACTCATTGAGTGACCATCCTCGATGGCTCACTCAGTCACATAACACCTAATTCAAATTTTCACATAATTCACGTCATTTCATTAATAATCATATTGAATCACATACACTTGATCAATCATTTCACATTTTACATTCAACATATTACAATCATTCAAATCATGCATATGCAGTGCACATGAGACTCACTTTTAATTTACTACTTTGTTGTGACCAAGTGCCTAATTACTAGCTCATATCTCTTAGTGGATATCGAGCTGTATCAGATATTATCCCATATTCCTTAGTAGATACCAGGCGCAATCACACTGAGCCTGAGGCTCTTTTTTACATTATGATCTTTAAGCTCTTTTTCATATTCTAAGCTTTAAGCTCTTTTCGGTGGCTACTCATGTCATAACTATCTTTATGTTTTATGCATTAATGTAATGAAATGCATCACATTCTCATATTATCAGTCGTTTATATGATTGCATGTTTATATTCAGATCACATTTTCCCTCGGACCCAAGGTCCAGCATTCAACATCATTGTTTAGTAACACTCTTTCATTCACATGCATATTTTCATTTTTCTTTGATACTAGGTCTGGCATTTAACAATCAAGTTATGTATCACATATTTCGTCAAATTCACATTCAAGTATCCAAAAATCTCAGACCTTCAATGTCCGGAAATCAGTACAATCCCAATCACATTCATTAGTAATTCAATACAAAATTTAAACAAAACAAACAGTAAGTAAGATTATCTAGGTCGACTCACAATACGCTCCAGATTAGGATTGGCTTTACGATTTGGAAGTGTATGAATGCGGATGTTTATCCTGCACATCAAAATTATGCAATACACACATTGCATACACACACATTAATAACTTTGCACAATTATAAGCATTTATTTATGCAAAAATGTGTACACACGCTATGTACAATGCATGCTCAATGATAATCTCGAGTATATTATCAAATTTCACATCTTATGTATATTCTCATTTTTATCATTATTTGCTTTCATAATATCCAATTCTCATTCACTTTTGCTAGATACTCATTACTCATCTCCTTTGAATTATAACTACAATCATATGAACATCTTAATTTCATTATATTCATGCCTTTGGTACTTTAATGTCAATAATTCACTCATTAATGTTATTCTAACATTATAAGATCAAACATCATCCAAACTCTCATTTCTTCTTATACCATCTCCAAAATTCCAAACCCTCTGGTCTATTTTCCATGAACATTATGACAATGAAAATGAATTAATTTGATAACACTTTATTCTAGAAAATTGTTCCCCATTGTCTTAAGTTTCTAATGACACCAAGATCTTTCAATTTGGTTCATCATTACAAAAGTTATACTCCAAATATTTCGTACTATTCTTAAACTGAAATAGTATTCTATGCTCAAATTCAAGTAAAAATATGGAATTATTGGAGGCATAATTCAAATTCACTTTATTCATAAAAATTGTAGCCATATATCTTTAGTGTACTGAAAATCAAAATTTACCCCATTTGGATAACTACAGAATAAGTTATGCTTACAATACCAAATTATGTTTGTGCAGGAAAGTTGAGTTCGCCGCGACGAACTTTCATAGAAGCATACACAATCTAACATTCTCCTCCCATTTTATAGATTTCACATCTAACATCTGACACTTAACACATATTATACAAAAATTATCCTTTCTAATTCATTTATTCTTCATTCTCTACTCCATTTTCACTCAATAACATTCACAAACCAATTCATGATCTATATTTGATCATTAACAAAAACAGAACATATTCATTAACCCATTCAGAATTGATTTTCTACACTCATCCTAACACCATTATATGGATCATCTAACTTCCAAGACATCTCTATAACAATTTATAGGTCATTAATGATCATTCACATTTACAAAAACAAGATATTTACATCACCTATGACACATACATGAAAATTACATAATCAAGTAATCAATCTTCCTTTACTCATCATTCTAGCTTCATTCAACCATACCTATGAAATTTAAAGCACAAATTATTTATTTTAGCTTCAAATTCTTCAAACTCTTCAAGAACATAAAGGATACCTATTTTCACCCACAACCCACGTACATTATGGAGGTTGGAAGGCTTAGGTTTTTTGATGGAAATGAAGAGGATAACGCGAATGAAGTAGAAATTGACAGATGAGAGGTTCAACGTGGGTGGAGATTTGAAGAATAAAAATCAAGAAGAAGAAGAGAGGAGAAGCCACAAAGGAGAGAAGAAGAGAACCCAAAAAAAAAAAAAACAGAACACCTAGGTTCTTTTAAATAAGAAGCATCGTGAGAGACAAAGGGGGGAGGATCTCTAAAATTTAAAGACTAGTGGACTTAAGACATTGTCTGGCAAGTGACACTTATCACTTGCCATATGTCCAATTCTTATAACTTTAATCTAGGTTCCTTCATTAAACTTGTCCAATCAAATCCAATTTCTACTCCAATTGCCTCCCAATTTTAATTGACACTTATTAGTAAATCCCAAAATCATTTATCAAAATTTCTATTGCCATTTGACAGTAAATTTTACTAATATTTATCATTTATCTTATCACTTGACATTTTTTCTAGTACAAAAATTACCCCAAAATTTCAAAAATTTTTCCTAAAATTCTCCAAAAATTCTAAATCAATAATGACAGTCTCCAAAATAATTTTCAATACAAACAAACCTCAATTCTCAATAATATCACATTACAATTCAATTATACCAGGAATGTCAATGAATGCATGTACAATCATTTTAATGGGTGCAATAATTCAAATTCACATGTGGATATGCTAACAATATACATAAGCATGAAAAATGCATTTTTCTTAATCTCTCATTGATCTCATATGTATCGTATTTTAGGGTTCTAACCTTTGGTATGGGAACGAAATGTTACATTTATCCCTTCCTTAACAAATTTCGTCCTCGAAATTCTTATTTAATTGATCATAAAGGTAGGGGTATTATTTCCTCCTATACTTCTCTGTTTCCCCTTTAGCTTCATCACTTGAATAATTTCTTCCAAATGACCATAGTCGATAGACTCACTAGGCCTTTCAATCAATTATTTAGTCATTTACTCTATCTTAACGATTTCCTCCATATATTTCAGATTACTCAAAATTTTCACTTTATCTGCCGCCAGTACGTCTTTGTCAGATCATGTCAATATTTCTTAGCATACTCACATATCCCATATTACAAATATAAGACTTCTTTATTGATGATATAACTCATAAGTTACTGGTCCTATGCTCTCAATAACTTTATGTGGACCAATACAGTTCGAGCTTAGTTTATCCCTTTTTCCTAATTTGGGCACATCTTTCTCTCAATCTAAGCACACCTTGGCAAGGTGATACTCTCAGAGACATTTCATCTTTCGCTTGATAATTCACGTTTCTTTAGTGTTAATACACTTAACTAGTATGTTCATCTCATTATATTCCATTCTTATGTCCATCTCACTATATTCCATATATCTGGTGTTGATCTAACTAACTCATTCATCTTTATTATATTACTTAATTTCTAATATAGATTCATTGCACTCACTAACAATATCTCGAATCTATTATGGCCTTCAACCATTTTTATGCCCTCTTCATTTCAATGTAAGGATGAATGACCCTTTTTATCATATAACGCCTCATACAATATTTTAATGATATAACTAGGGTAATGATTGATATACTTAAAGTCAATTAGAACTATACATTGACCTTATATTCCTATGAACTCCAAGATATAGGCTTTAGGCATATCTCCAATAGTTAGGACTGTTGGCAATACAAACATTCAGCCTCTTGTTTCCAAATCCTTAGTAGTTAAGCACTATTTCGGCGTATTCCTACTAGGATTTCTTGCTTAGGTTGTTACTTGTGCTTTCTCTAGTAATCTCTTTGCTCAATCATTTTTATCGGGTACACATACTTTTTTTCTTCAATGGTATAATTTTCCGGTTCACACTCAGAACTCATATTCATTTTCAATTTCTCAATAAGATTCACCAATTCCGAATCTTCAATTTAGGCTTTGTCGATTCTTTTCATATGTAACTGATTTTAATTTATTAACTAATAGTACTTTGATTTGCTCAAATTCAATTAAACATTTTATGCTCTTTATTGCACTGGGTTTGGTAACCTCACTATCTAAATTGTAATACACTGCTATTGAATTTTTTGTTCAATGCATTATATTACTACCCTAGCTTTATTGGGAAATGCTCATTTGTACCATCATAATCTTTTAGTAATTCTATCCATTGCCTCGGTTTTTATATGCAATCCGTTCAAATTTAATAATTACCTCAGACTTAAGTGATTGGTATAAAATTATAAATGTCTATGTACACTCATAATCTCGAAGCGATATAATTAACATCAGTGTTATAATTCCTCAAAATTCTTTTTACATTCATCACTTATATGTTTTACACTTTTTTCCTTAAACATTTTTGTCAAAGGGATAAGATCAGTAGCAACTCTATAACAGCTTCTAATAGTGTCCAATTTCTAGCAAATTCTAGAAAACTTTGGATCTTATATATATTCCTTGTAGTTTCTCTCTTTATCATTTCCTCTATTTTCCTTGGGTCTCCCAATGTGCCATGTTCAAATATTATACCACCCATAATTTATTTGATCAAGTTAAGAGTCATTCTTATTAAACTTCGCATATAATTGTTTCTAACTCTACGATATGTAAGATTTATCTCAAAAGTTCAAAAACATTCTCTTTACTTTCCAAATACACTCCAAATATCATCTATGATCTTAGTCACTGATAGATCCAATTTTTCTTGGATCACTTTAATCTTCAATACCATAATACTATCGGGTGCATTGTTAACTCCAACAGATATAACCCAAAACTCCTTGTGCCCATGATTTGTTCTTGTAATTCTTTAAGTATCTAATTCCTCAATGAGGTAGTATTTGTTGGATAAGAAAAAGAAAGCATGCCATATTTGGAGAAACGGTAGATTTCAAAACTTTTAAGAAATCTAAATTGCAGTGGAAGCAATATATCCAAATTATCATGCCAATCTATACATGATATGGTATAAGGATAATAGTAAATATAAAGAAGATGGAGATTATATTAACGACTCCTTTGCTATAACTTTAACTCCTCACTGTGCTAACTTATCCTCGGCAATATATCCTCTCCTAAGTGATGTATCCTCTTCTTCTTGTTATTGTTTCCTCTTCTTAATATCGTATCCTCGACTAATCTGATCTACCACTTGTTCTTCTTAGACAACTTGGTTAACAAGATCCTTTGGTGGGAAAGGAGAAGAAACCTTTGGAGGAGAATTTTCTTAGAAGAAAGAAGACCAAGAATGAGAAACTCTCATGCAATTTTTGGTTTTTTATTACAAGATAGGAGAGAGAGTGATAAAAAAATGTAAGAACCCGTTCTTACTCCCTCACACTTTTGATTAACAACAAAGGAAAGAAGAGTTTTCTATCCAATGCATCATTTCTTCATTTAATCAATCATAAAGAAGCCATTAAATGAGACTCTTCTTATTTGTCTTTAAGATCACTATATGAAAAGTCTATTAACCTAAATGAGACCTATCAATTTCGTTTTTGATGATGAAAGAAGGAAGATGGTCCATCCAATGTACATCTTTCTTTTTTAATCCAATGAATGCTAATAGGTTACATGCTATCATTAAAAGATATCCATTAAACCATTTAATGGTAAGTTCATAACTTCATTTAATGACAATAAACCATCATAAATACCATCTTTATTTAACAATTCAATGCCAAATGTGCAACTGCACATTCATCCCTAACGAAAAACGAAATTACACTTTACTTTTTAAAATTTTTTGTTTTATTTAAATTAATCCAATTAATAAAATTAAACCAAAGTTAGCCCATTTCTAAATGTACATTTGGGCTTCTAATTAACCATAAATTAGTGCAAGCCTAACATTCAATTATGGGCTTCTAAAACCTCAATTTGTATTTCTTTCTTAGCTTGATAACCTTCCTTAAAGCCAAGTGGGGAATCTTATTGGACTTTAATAATTCAAGCTCCAATAAGCCTAGAATTAATTTAATCTCATTAGAATTAATTCTAGCTTATTAATTAAATATCATTACACTAAAGACAATTAGTTGAACTCTTAAACTATTAAATATTATGAGAACACTTATTTCATGTCCAATTGCAAACCCTATTTTGAACCTTATTATATCCATTCGCATAATAAAGGGTAAAATTACCGTTTTCCCCTTATGTTGGTTTTTCCTTCTAGATCTCCCGTTTTACTTTATATGGTGATTCACAAACAAGATCTCATGCCAGTGTTAAGACTTGATGGGTAGCTAGTCCATCAAACTACTGGTATCAGTTTAATCACCAAATCTCCTTAAAATATCTAGAAGATATGATATCAATATAAACTCTTTATTTGAGTGAATATTCCCTAATACATGTTTCAATTAATAATTCCAACTTGAAGATACTAGATTAATACTCTATAAAAAATCAATTATGATCATATCAAAAATTATAATGAAACACATATGAGTTCACCACTCATCAAGATTGTGGTCCATAATAGGCGAATGCTTAAGTTGTATGT
>JANSVA010087792.1:0-11135 GCA_025504915.1 Erythroxylum reticulatum
TCTAACATCAACATAAGAATTAACTCCATAAACTTTCATAAAGATCTTATAATTGATGTAAATCACACTTATTCATTCAAAGAAATTTTGGGGGCCAACAGTGCCGCACCATTCGCTGCATCAATCAAACTCCTCTCCATTGATAGTAATTCTTCATAGAAATACTAGATGACAAGTTGCTCAGAAATATTGTGATGAGGAAAACTAGCACATATCTTCTCAGAACGCTCCTCATACTCGTAAATGGACTCTCCATTATGTTGCTTAATGATAAATAGATTTCCTTTCAAATACTTATTGTCTTTGATGCTAAAAAATATTTTCCCAAAACCAGTATCTTCATCTCTAGCCAAGTATTTACACTCCCAGTAGGTAAATCGAACAACCAATCCTTCCCTCCATCTTTTACTGAGAACGGGAAAGCCCCCAACCTGATTTGTTTGTCTGTCACTCTTAGAGGCTTTATGCGTAGACAAACCACATCAAGCTCTTTAAGATGCTTATATACATCCTCAATTGTAAGATCGTGAAAATTAGGTAACAAATGTATTATTCCAAACTTTCACTCAAGTGTTCTCTCGATCTCTAGATGAAGTTGGTCAAGTTCTCTGCGAGGAGATCTATTAACTACTATACATTAATGCTAGAAAATGTTTAAAAATTAACAAATAACAAAGAAACGATTATAAAATATATATACATGAAAAACCAACTAAAATTAAACTACCACGTTGCCAAAATTTAACAGCGTCTATCGAATGCATTACAAAATTTACCTAACTCTATATACTAAAACAAACTTTTAGATCTCATGAGTTAGGATCATATCCATAGGGAATGTTCGGTTAATTCTCATAAAAGAAATAATCGATACAAAGGAAATAAATGGGTGTTTTGGGTTTAATGCAATTGAGAAAATAAAGTAAAACTAAACTAGTGAAAAAATTTACAGAAAAACAATCAAAAATGGTTAAAGATTCGAATATTTGTAAATTCTGATTCTAGGATCAATCTTGGACTAAACACAATTAAGCATATCCCATCATTCTAATGTTTTCACACCTCTGTTTAAACTATTGATTATGGACTAATAATACAATCTACTAATCCCGTTTTTCCTTTAGGTTATGTTTAATTAAGAAAAGCTAGTTAATTAAACCTAGCCACTGAGTAACCTATGACACTATCTTTAGATTCATTTTGGCTGCCACATTAAGAAGTGGAAAACGAATCAATATAGGCAGTAACCTCACATGTTCAACTTATCTAACCTAAGTTATGTTCTTACTAATGACTCAAGATTGTTAGTGGCTACTAACAAACATCAAATATAGCAATTACATATTATATTCAACAATCTAACAATAAGTTTGAAAGAGAGTAATCTAATAAAAGTATTAATATTATCTGTACAAAACTTGATTCAATCAACATAAAACAAAAATAACAATATAAAATGATAGATTCAACATTAACAAGATGAGATAGGCTTAATCATGACTCGACCTTCGATTTCACCTTTAAACCAATATCGAGAAGTTAGCCCTCCATCTTCTTTATCAACCTCTACGAATCAACCATGAATGCCTATATTATTATTGAAAACTAAGAGAAAATGAAGAAGGATATAGGTTTGGTCGCTTCTATCTGCTCTCCCCCTTGTAACCGTCACACATCATTCCTTTTATAGTTAAAACCTAGGTTTAAAAGTGGACAGATGACCTTTCTCACAGGGGTGAGAATTCTTTCATGCCAGTGAGTGGTGTCCTACGGGTGTGAGAAGTGTCTCATACCTATGAGTTGAAGTTTCTTACGGGTGTGAGTGGTGTCTCACACCTATGAGACACCTTTGCATGGGCATAAAAGTGGTCTTAGGCTTATGCAGTTAGTGTCATAATCATGAGACTAATCATGATGTGCCATTTTTCTTGTGTGGCCATTAGCTCTTCCATCTCTCATTGTTTATGCTTTATTTTGTCTCTTCTTCTTATATAATATTCTTCTTCTTCTTACTTTATAATGATAAATAGACTATGAAAATTGAGAAGATGGCTTAATAAGTATGCTTTCGAGTCACTTTAGTCACTTCCAAAATATACCTAAAATCAAATTTAAGCTAAAGTAAATTTCCTAAGCATTTTATGACATTAATCACAAAATGTAATGGATTAAATGTATCAACATTTAAGCGCATATCACATCTCATCTATTTTTGAAATGTTCCCGATTCTCTTGCATTTATTACAACTTTTCACAAAGTTATGTGCATCCTTGAACAATGCTAGCAAAAAGAATCTACAATCTAAAACTCTTGTAGCTGTCTTGTTAACCCCATAATGTCCTACATACAAAGAACTATAACAGTGAGTTAAAACAACATAAAATTCATTTTCTAAAACACATCGCCTAATTATTCCATTAGCATAATATTTATATAAAATTTGTTCCTCCCACGTATATTGCGCATAATCATGTAAAAATCTGTTTATCTGCTAGTAAGAAAATAAAACCAGAATGATACCACCTGTGATGTAGTTTGCAATGTTTGGGATCCATAAAATAGTTGATTCATTTATTAAGAATAACGTCTCAATGTGGAATTGTTAATTGTTTTCTACTTATGGTCTGAATTCCCTCTTTCTAACCTTAACAGGTGATTAGATACCACGTTTTATTTCTCTTTTTTTATTCGTGATCTCAATATCAAATTATTATTAGAGTAGGATTCACTAGGTCAATCAGGGCTTTGTATCCTTCTTGGCAGAAAGATACCTCAGTGCTGTATGATCTATAAACACAACGACCTTCAACCCTAATAAGAATGAAACTTGTCACATGCAAAAACTACAACTAATATTTCTTTCTCTATGGTTGTATAGTTACTTTGAGGTCCTATTAAAGTACTGCTAGTGTAGTAGATAACATTTAACTTTTTGTCCTTAGGCTGCCATTGCACATCAATTCAAATGGTAAACTCCAATTTGACGGCTATAAAATAGGTGCTAATGTCAGTTCTCCCTTTAACCTATCAAAAGTAAGTAAATAATCATTATTAAAAGAAAAGGTACATCTTCTTACTAACAAATGAGTAAGGAACTTAGCAATTAAATAAAAATCCTTTATAAATCATCGATAGAATTCAACATACCCAAAAATGTTTTGACCCCTCGAACATTATTTGGCAGTGTAAGCTTATCGATGACTTCAGTCTTTGCTTTATCCACTTTAATGTTATTACAGGATATCTTGTAACACCCTAACACCTCCTAGGAGGGTATATGGATGCCTCACAAAACAAACCTAAAATAAACCAAGACAATCCAACAATCCCCAAAAAATGAGGTAAACATACAACACATTTCATATGTCATTGTGGTTTAAATAGGACACAATATACACATCAAATCCATACATTAAAAAGAAACACATCCTATATGATGGTTATTATAGGCCATTTACATATACTACAAAAAAATGCCTCATAATATTTATGACTACAACTCAAAGATTAAGGACAATATCTCCCAAAAGTTAATACTTGCTTCTTTGGCCCTTATAGTTATCCTAGCCTTAGCCGTACCAATTAAAAAAATACCATGCTAAGCATATAGCTGATATGTGCTTAAATTTTGAGTAATTTGATTTACTAGACTTAGTGATTTATGCTTTAGAGATGCTTAAGATACTTATTTTAGCTCATATTTGATTTTAGGTACATTTTGGAAATGAAGAAACCAAAAGTGAGTTGAAAATGATATAATTGAGTTATTTTTTGAAGAATCATACACTATTATCTTCATAAAGCAAGTGGAAGAAAAAGAACAAAAGAATAGGAGACAATAAAATAAAAATGAAAATGAAGAACAAGATTATTAACTCATGGTTATATAATTAATTTGGCATGGCCATGAGTTAATATTGTTATAGTAGTGAGTTGCTAAGCTAAAATTCGTGTTGAATAAGGAGTGTGTCGGCTATTGCACTTGGAGAATAAAACAAAAAGCATGTGACGATTGGGACATTGGACAACAACCGAAAGGCAGCATTGGATAGCAGCCTCACCAACATATTTTTCCTCTTTGGTTTTGAAAGACACCTGTCTCCTATACATTTTAAACCTAGTTGCCACATTGCATGAAGGGTGTTATTAAATATAAAAAGAAAGTGGTGTGTTAGTTGTAGAGGAAAGAGATAAGAGTGGAGAACCAAAGGGGTGAGAGGGCTATAACAAAAAAGGAATGTCAGTTGCATTTGGAGGAGGTACAAACGAAGAGAGTCGATACCAACTTGATCACTTTCTTCTCCTCAGTTGGTCCACCAATCCCCTTGATTTTAAGCTAGCATTGGAATATAGATAGAAAGGAAAAAAAAGTAGATAATAGCTCCTTCATTTGGTGCTCTTTAGTTTCTAAGTGTGTGAGGGTTGGAGAATAATTGAACAATAATTGCTTCTTGATTATATCTCTTTGATTTTCCATGGAAACAAAGGTAGTTAAGCTATTTCATCTTGTTAATGTTTCTAATCTATTTTCGGATTGTTATGTTATTTGTGTTGATTGAATCCAGTTTTGTATAGATGATCTTCATACTTTATTTAGATTATTTTATTAAAAACCTATTACTATAATGTTCAATGTAATCCGCAATCGTTACATTTGATGTTAGTTAGTAGCATCTAATGGTCTTAAATCATTACGAACAATGTAACTTTGGTTAGCTAACCTAAACGTCTGAGGTTACTACCTATATTAATTGTTTTCCACTTCATAATGTTGCTACCAAATTAAATCAAGAGATCGTATGCTAGGTTATTTTGGTAGCTAGGTTTAATTAATGATTGTATCTTAATTAAACACAACCTAAAGGAAAGCCAAGATTAGCAAAGCGTATTATTAGTCTCAGATTAATAGTTCGAAGAGAGGTGTGAAGACATTAGGATGATGAAATATGTTTAATCATGTTTAGGCCATGATTGATCTTAGAACCTAACTTTATTTATTTTCGACACTTTAATCATTCTTGATTGCTTACTATAATTTTTTTCTAGTTTACTTTTACTTTATTTTCTAAATTGTGTAAAACCTAAAAACCCCCTTTTTATTTTCCTTACATCAATCAATTTCTTTACAGAAATTAACCGCACTCCCTGTGGATTCAATCACGACTCATCACAACTACAAATTTTAATATGTAGAGTTAGCTAAATTTTACAGTGCACTTAACATGCATTGTCAATAGCTTAGTGGGAAAATAAATAAAAAGAATGATGAAGACTACTTTCTATGGTCGTCTAACATTACATGCAAATGATTTATGACATATCACATAACCTTTTAATTATAGTAATCAGAGAGTATCACTACAAGAAAAATGTTGTTTAGCGATGGAAATTACCGATAGAAATCCTTAAGATTCTATCTTAGATGATGAAATTAACAGACGGAAAAAGACGTCATAAAAATGACCGTAGGAAACAATTTCTGATGAATAACAACATATTTATCGATGAACATTTTATGTAACCATCGGTGAATATACCAACGGTAGTTTGTTCAGTGGACTGTTGGTAATTTATCGACGCCCAAGATTTTTCCATCGGCATATTTACAGACAATATACCAACAGTTATGATTGTTCCGTTAGTGAGTATACTGACGATTTTTTATGACAAATCCTGTTGGTAAAGTTAGCGACACGCTGTCAATATTACCAATGGTTTGTTGTGTTTCATCGATAAATATAATGGATTTTATTGATATACATGTGTTTTTCGTCTGTAAATTTTTTTTAAAAAATTAAATTCTGACATTAAATTTTATTTCATGATCTTATGATTCATGCTTAATTTCAACAGTTATGAATTATTTGTGCATAATATTTTAATTTGTTTATAAATTTAATTTGTTTAAACAGAACGTTGATTGATGATATAAATTTAAAATTACGTTAATGGATAATAACAAATTAAATTATAAATAAGTATTTGTAATTCAAATGAAATGACTACAAGCACACAGCTAATTTGGTGATCGTAGATGCTCTAATTGCTGCGATGACGTGCTACCCCTCCTTTTCAACTCATCCATCTCATTACGAAGCTGAGTTATATACTCCAACAACTGTTGCAATTGAGATGTCAATGTCTGCGCTGTGCTTCGAAGCTTATTTACTTCATTGGTTGTTGACCGTTTACTAGATGTTGTTTTATTGGACGTGGAGGATTGCGAATAACATATGCTCACAAATGAACCTAAGACGAAGATCCTTCCATGATAGTCCCTACTACCTAATACATCAAGATATATCTAACTCTCATCAATAGCTTTAGAGTGTTGAGACTGTCATTGAATGCTTTCTTATATTTGGTCCTATTAAGAGGCAGTGTTTATATTAGTAAGTGATAATTATTAAAAATTAATATTAAAGCATAAATTTCACATACATTAAGTTCTTTACATCGGGTGTTGATGAATCTCACACTGTCATACTTCTTAGTATGAGTATGCAAAAAGAGCTAATGGGGTGTAGGCCTCATTCCTATAGACTTTTCTTGCATAAGAATAAAATGTTATAATTCAACTAGAATTTATAAAAATTAAAACATAATTTCCTCTATTTTTATGATATTTACCCCCTATTGAACAAAGAAATTTACTTAACAATATAGGAATATATGGTACTAGACATTGATAACATTATCATTCTCCATCGTACACATATTTTCATTTCAAAAATTCACACATCAATTTAAATTGATATACAATAAAGTAAAAAATCAGAATATAAATGTAAAGTGTAAATACTTACAAGAGTCTCTCCATGCTTGTGGTGAGTAATAAATCCTCCTATATGTATTGGAAGACTCTCTTCCCTAATCCTCCACATCTATTGGTATAATTATGCTCTAAAATGGACATTGCCTCAGGTGATATGCAATACTACTACCAACGACTCTATATTTGTTCAGAAATATAAGGCAGTTGTACACCAGTCACAGCAACAAAGCCCTAGTAACATATATGTGCTCGTCTCTCCCATACTTAATGATTATGTCAAATTTAGAATCCCAAAAATTTCTTTCTAAAATAGAAGGAAATTTTTTTGATAGAAACTTATAATGTAATAATACTTATCTAATTAATTTATAAAAATCAATTAAAAAAGAAAATAATATTTTTCTTATTGTACCTCAAGCTCCTAATAGTTAAATTCTTTTGTGGCCTAAGAGATATTCTTCCAGACATAACCCTCAAGATCAATCTTCTCCTTAAATTTGGATGTCATGTTTCTTGAGCATGGTCCTGACGGAATCAACCTAATATAAAAACAAATAATTTTATATCATTTTTTAAATTTAAACTTATAACTTAATTATAAACATATAGTGTTTAATGTATTTTTACTTACAGATTATTGACATTTGTGATGTAAGTTCTTCCATCAGGTCCCTCAACTCCAGGCTAGCAGTTGCCTTCTTCATCCACAACATTTACCCCTAATATCCCTAACGCTATAGGGGTAGTGGATGATGTAGGGGTGGTGGATGGTGTAGCAATTGGTACACAAGGTGATACCTCATCTACAAGTGTAGTAGCTAGAGGGGGAGGAGGTGATTCATTTGTAGCTGCAGAATGTGATGGTTCACTAGATAATAAGTACCTCCGAATTGTTGTCTGAACCTGGGTAACATTATATCATGTTTTCTCTTTGGTGGCATATTTCAACCTAAAATTCATATTTGATTGAATTTTGTAGAAATATAAGAATTTGAATTCAATATTTTACATAATTATTGAAAAGAAAATAATTGATTTTTTGAATATAATATTCAATTACGAAAACAAATTAATTGTTATCATCACTTAATTGTAAATTAAAATGATCTTCTTTTCCTATAGAATAATAATCAAACTCAATCTCCTCTTCAGATATCTAGCCCTTGTCATCCTATCGAAATGAAATTTTAACATATTCATTAGATGGATTGTTCAAAGGTTGATTATCGTCATATGTGACAGATGCATTTATTTTATAAACATCTTCCTGAAACACTTCCCTTTCAATTCTTTGTTCTCCTTTTCATATGATTCAAAAACAACTCTAAGCTTTACTTTGGAAACGACCAACCAATCTAGCTTATCCCAGAGTAAGTTGGGAAAAGGGACATAATAAACCTGATTTGCTTACATTGCCAATACGAAAGGTTCACATTGTCTCAATCTTCTTTGGTTGTTGATGTCAACTAGAATGTATCAACTATACACTTTTGTACTAACATTTTGAGTTAGATCAAACTAGTCACACTTAGCTTTATTGGCAATGCATGGCACTCAATTTCAAGTATCTCCATAATTTTACCATAGTAATCCATCAATTCTCCCTATATGCAAACTCCATTATTTATTGTTGCCATGCTATGTCCATGATATTCTATATGATATTTGTATTCATTAAATCGGATACGATTTAATAGTTCGCAGAGGTTCTTCTGCTAGATCACATATGAACATGTTCTCTATTGCATTTTCTAAGGCCTACATAAAAGAAATTATGATATCAAATAGTATAATGTCATTTGAACACTTAAATCTTATAATTCAATCATTTCAATATTTGTAAGTGAAAACTTACATATTTCTTGAACCATGGAAGAAAGTGTCTTCCAACTTCTTTATTGATATCATCTTGTGTTTTTTTGGGCATTTACTCGTGTAATAGTTCCTTGTATAATCTAAAAACATTATTATGTATTTCAGTTATAAATAAAACTAAATTTCAAAACCTAAATAATCAATTTCAACTTACTGCACAAAAGGTTAAACCTCATGACAGTTTAATAAAATCTAACCATGGGTAGCCTCAATTTCTTCCTCTATTAACATTCTTTTTATTGAACATCCATATGTTCTTCTAGGATATGTGAAAATGGATAAGTTACCATCATCATCACTCGTTCCTTGCTAATCATCATTACGAGGAACTTTTCTTTCTCTTGTGTGAATATGCGGTTCAAAATAATGTGAACAAAGTGCACTAGGTTCCTCCACTAAATAAGCATTACATATCGAACCTTTTACTCTGGCCTTGTTTTTGACATTGTTCTTCAAGTGATACAAATTCCTATATTAGCGAATAGGGCTATTATAATTTAGTTGTTAAAACATATTATTACTTTAAACGGATACATCCATCGATATTGAACTGGGGCGGCTAGTTTTTCCTTTTGTACTAAATGCACAGGTAGATGCGTCATACAGTCAAAGATCTTTGGAGGAAAAATCCCTTTTAACTTGCACAAAATTACTAAATTTCCCTTTTTACTTTTCCCATTTTAGCTAACTTGATTTCAGGTGATGTTAAAATTTTGAAAAACAAACTTAAATATGTTATTACTTCTTAAATCTTATTCGGTAGAAACTCTTGAAATGTAATTGGAATTAACCTTTGCATAAACACGTGACAATCATGACTTTTCATCCCAAATAATTTGTGCTTCCTCATGTCCACACACCTTGCCAAGTTTGAAACATAACCATCGGGAAACTTTAGTTTTTCAATCATTCACACAATATTTTCTTTTATTTTTTAACCAAAATGTAACATGCTTTCAGATATTTACCGGTGTGAAGATATTTATATAACTCATTCTTTCTACAAAAAAGTTGCAAATCAGCTTATGATTTTGCATTATCTTTTGTCATTCCTTTAATGTTCATTATCGTGTTTAACATATTGTCAAAAATATTTTTTTAATATGCATCACATCTAGATTATGTCGTATCAAATTAATTTTCCAGTATGACAAATCCCAAAAGATGCTTCATTTTCTCCAACCAAAGTTTTTACTAATGCTTGTATTAACTTCATCAGCTTCAAATTCTGTAACTTTTAGGAAACCTAATTCTTCAATCTCCTGCAAAATCTCTTCACCAGCTTTGGGAGGGGGAGGAGGTATTTTTACCATCCTATTCTTATTGAAGTTTTGTGTATTGCATCCAAATGGATGATTTGGAGGAAGAAATTTTTTGTGATTGTCAAACTAACATGCTTTGCCCCCATTTGGAAGTTAAACCACATCAAAATCATTGTCATAATAAGGAGAAGCCAATTTTCCTGCTGTGCTCTATCCAAACAATATGGCATATGCCAAAAAATCACTAATGGTCCACATAAAAGCCGTTCTTAACATAAAATTTTATTTTAGAGACACATCATATGTCTCAACACCATATTCCCAAAGATACTGCAATTCAGATATCAATGATTTTAATAATACATCAATTTTATGCTTTAGATTTGTAGGCCCTGGCACAATCACTATCAAGAAAATATATGTCACTTTCATACACGTCAATGGAGGTAAATTATAAAGAGTATTTATAATTATCCATGACAAATATTGTTGGTCGGATTAACCAAAAGGTTGGAATCCATCTGTCAACAATCCCAACCTAATATTTTGACTTTCAACTGTAAACTCATAATGGTTGTCATTGAAATGTTTACATGCCAGTGCATCTGATGGATGTCTCATTATTTAATCTTCTTATTCATGTTCATTATGCCATCTCATATGAGATGCAGTAACATCATAAGTATATAGTCTTTGAAATCTCGGAGTTAGTGGAAAATAATACTAGGATATTGATTTCTATTTTATAGAATGCCTTCTAGGCTTGAACCTAAATTGACCATAAAATTTGCACTCTTGTAACTCGACATCACCTCCCCAATATAACATACATCCCAATTTCCCGTAACCAATCTTTTCAATAGGCAAACTAAGACTTCTAATAAGTTTCTTCATATTTTAAAAACTATAAACTATTGTATGATGAAGAGGCAATGATTCATTATACCATTAAAAAAATTTATCAATACTACAATAAAAATTGCCCTTTAAACTTTATGTTAAATATTTGAGCAATTGAAGACAATTGAGTCATTGTCTCACAATTTGACCATAATTCTTGGTCAGCTGAGTGTAGTAACTCAAAACATATTTTTGCATATGGGTTTGGTTCTTCTTCAAGATTTTCTATATTTTCCTGAAAGGTATAACCGGCTGCATCATAAACCATTTGTATGTAAGGTTACATCCACATTATTTGTTCTAAATCTAATCCCACATTTAA
>JANSVA010087861.1:0-11132 GCA_025504915.1 Erythroxylum reticulatum
TGAGTGCCCAAGTATTGGAGTAAGATTGTCTCATAATATAAAGTGGATTACTCAAGGTTGTGTAGATAAAGCACACCTCAATCGACAACTATATGAAAGTAGTGACCCAAGAGACACGAAGGCGTCAACTCTTGTTCCGAAAGCTAGGGTTCTGCATTCACTACTACTTCATTGTGTTCTACCAAGATTAGGTTCGAAGCACATTGTGAAAATGATGGATGAACAATGTCTATTTCACCTAACCCATTAATCTTCCATACTTAAGTTTGAAGTGCATGATTAAGTCAAGAAACGAAAAGCTCTTTACTGGTATGCTATTGACAAGGATTTTTAGAGATTCAGTAATTCTTCTCGACAAAGGTAATAGGATGAAAATGGACGTGAAAAGAATTATTAATGCGACCACTATTAGCAGAATGGGTTTAAAACGTGAAGATGAGGTGGATACAACTTTTACATCGAAAGAAAGATATGAGGGGGAGAATATAGTAAAACAGAGTAGGAGTGAACGTATTACACCTACAAAAAGAGAAAAACCTCAACCAATAGAAAGAACATCAACAAAAGAGAAGACTGAGAAATTGTCTGATGTATTAATCAAAACTAAGATGATTCCACAGGAAGAGGAAAGCCGAGTTAAACAATCAGCACAATAAGTGTCTTTGAAGAGAAAGGTAGAGCCACTTCATTCAAAAAGATCTAAATAGTCAAGAAGGTCACCAAGACTATTGACTTTAGATCAAGAAGAACAAAAGAAACAGAAAGTTCTTACCCTTGGTGAAGATTTTGAAAAACCAAAGAAAACACATCAAGCTACTAGATCAATTGTCTCAATTTTGTAGTGTCAATCAGTAAAATCATCTAGAGAGATAGAGATAAAAAGAAAGCTAGTATTTGAGAAGAAGAAAACTTAACAACAACTTTCTTCTAAATTGGCAGAAGAATAAAATAAGTAGAAGTCCAGTTTGAAGTAGGTTTCTTCATTTGAAGTACAAAAGAAGGAAAAAATGGTGGCACATCAATTGGAACTTTATAATCCTGCTCAACCAATCAACAAAGGAGATTATAGAAAAAGCAGTACCTATTCGAAGTAGAAGTTCAATTATTATCAGAGAACCTTCGAAAAAGTCAGTCAGGGTACTAGTTGAACCCTATGTCAATTAATGATCAAATGATACATCTTCTAAGCCATGAAGAACGAATATTATATGGTATTCTGCGAGATGAGAAGGTAGATCCATATCCATTTAAAATTTCAAAGGATCGGTATACAATCTATCCAATCACGAGCAGAATCTTGATAAAAATTATGCTAGACATACAACTAAGATGCTCAAACCTTATGAAAAAGAAAGAAAAAGGGAAAAAGAAGATGTTTCCTGAGGGAAATATAAATGATCTTTCACAAGAGCAGATTCAAGTAGTAGTGAAGAACATGGATGATACATGCAATGTAGCTCAACCTGGAGGTATCTATGTTTCACACCACATTTCGAAAGCATTAGGAAGTAAATTTGGAGGTTCAATCATATATGAAAACTTCATGGTAGTTGGGAAAGTGCAAGAAGGACAACATAGAAGTATCATGGTTGAACGTATCAATTTTAATTTAGAAACCTTTGTGCATTTGGTCATGTATTTCAGACCTTTAGGTTCCATACCTTCAGTCAAGAATATGTTACATCTTCTTAGGCAACCAATTTTGAAGCTACCTAGACCTGATGATCTTGATCTTCCGGAAGGAAATCAAACCTTCAGACCTCCCACAATCAAAATCATAGATTTAGACATTTTCCCTTCAGAACCATTTGTTGCTGAAAATCTCCATCCACCTAGTGAAATACAACAAGATTCTACTGTTAATTTGGAGTTCTTAAAGCATTTCATGAATTGGAAGGAAGTCAGTCACAAACACAAGGACATCCAGGAAGCTTTAGCAAAAGAAATTAAGGAAATTCATACTAAAGTTAATGTCCTCAGTGACTCGGTGGGTCATCTTCATGAGGAAGCAGCATATCTAAGGGTTACTATTGACAAGACCTCAAGATGATCTGCACTAACATGCATCATATGTTTTTTGAAATTATGAAGCGTCTTCATTAACTTTTTTTGATTAATAACGAATAGGGGGAGAAGAGAAGAAAATAGAAAGAAGAGGAATTTTTAATATATCATATATACATTTCTTATGCTTATATCTTTCTTGTCTCGTTATTCATCTAATATTATTCATCTATTCATCTAAATATCATTTTATCTTTCTAAAATTATGATTATTTGATATCATCAAAAAGGGGGAGATTGTAAATTCAAGTAGACTTCACTTCTATTAATTTTGGTGACAATCAAATAATAATAATCTTAGAAATATACGAATTGTTTTGATAAGTTTGTTAAGTGTGCAAAAAAATATAAGTAACACTCAGTCATCCCATATGATAAGTCAGAAATAGATGAAGCAAACAATAGACGAAGTGCAAACAACAAACGAAGCGTAAATAACAGACGATACACGTCATCACAGACGAAGCGCGAATAACAGATGAAGCAAACAACAAACAAAATGGAAACAACAGACGAAGTAAATAACAAACGAAGCGCAAATAACAGACAAAGCGTAAACAACATATAAAGCAAACAACAGACAAAGCAAATAACAAACGAAGCATAAACAATAGACAAAGTGATAATATTAGTTGATATAAAAAAGGAACATACTCTAGAACGCCAGACAGTTAGTTAGTTGGAGTTAGTTACAGAACTCAACTAAATAACGGTTTCTTAAATACTAGTCCTAGTCGAAGAATAAAATACTTTTTGCTTAAAAAAGAGTGAAAACTATGATTATAGACAAAACTGTGATTGCACAATACTTAGAAAAAAATTCTCTATTCAAAGTGTAAAACAAGAGAGCAAATCGTATTGTAACGTAAAGCTTAAGATATCTTTCTTAGAGAGAAAGAAAAGGTTGAAGCCTGGAGAGGCTAAGATAGCAAAAAGAATACTTTGTTGAAGAGACTTCAAGAGCCTCTTGAAGGGAAGAAAGAATACTTGTAAAAGTTGAGAAGTATAGTGAAATCTCAGACAAACTCTGAGGACTAGACGTAGCCTAAGGTTTGGGGTGAACCAGTATAAAATCGCGGTGTCTATTCTCTAGCTCTCATACTTTAATTTTCTTGTTGTTAGACAAGTAGATAAAATTACCTATGATTTCAATACTTATCAATTCGTAATAACATGTTTTTGACATTCATCTGATAGTTGTAAAGATATTCAAGAAATCTCAAAAGATTAACAATTTTGAAAAGATTACACAATTCAACCCCCCTTCTTGTGTATTTTATATACTTTACATGATTCCTATATTAACAAGTGATTTACTTCAATGAATTCATAATTATGCAAGTTAGTGATATGTGTATGTATTGCATTGTATAAAGGAACACATTGAGCGACAACATTAAGACATTGTGAGGACATCAAGGCAATAACTATATGAAGCATATCGTGAGTAACCTAGATGATCTCACTTAATAATTATTTGTTATAAATTCTGCACTGAATGTGGATTGATTTGTTGAACTAATTTCGGACATGAAGGTCCGATGTATTTATTGATGAATGTCGGATAATAGAAGTGTTCCTTAAATGAGAATTTGGTGAACTATATGTTACTCAAAATGTTTGTTGAATGTTGGACTAAGTTCTAATGATATATGTGATTGGGATTACGAATGGGACTATAAATGTGTTTGGATGGGAATGGGATTATGAATAGGAATGACTGAACATGAATGTGATGCTTTTCATAAACGAATGTATGATTAGATAATGATTGTTTTGACATGAGTAGCCACCGAATATGAGCTTAAAGCTTCATAATGTGGTATAGAGCCAAAGGCTCAATATGTATAATGAGCCCTGTATCCGTAATAGGTAAGAGATAGTTATCAATGAGCCTGGTATCCACAATGGATATGGGATAGTTTAGGCACTCAGTCACAACAACGTAATAATTAAAAGTAGGTCACATATTATACACTTAATAAGTGTAATTGATTGATTGATTGAATTTTAATGTGGATAAGTATTTGTATGAAAATGGAATGTAGAATAAATGCTTCATGGTGTAATTTGTTAAATGGAAAGTTGTGAATTATGTGCTTAAATAATTTGTTATGCAATATGAATTGGGTGAACCATCGACGATGGTTACATCATTGAGTTGCAATGTTGATATTTCAAGATCGAGTGAGGATATCAGAGATAGGCAAACTCTATAAGAAGATTAATTCTTGTATTTTGTGAAGAAATGGCTCAAAGGTCGGTTGGCTTAGACTCAAGGAATTTAGTTAGAGCTTTTGCAAAATCCTCATGTATATAATGTGTTTTGTAATATGTTTGAATGATTGTACATATTTGGATGGTTTATAAAATTACAATGTAAGTTTGGTTTTATGAAATGAATGAGGAATTCAGATTGGTTTTTAAAAGTGATGACTTTTATAGATATTAGGTGATGCCATGATTAAGTTGGTTATGTGTTTGCTCTCTAACATGCCATTATTATAGATTATGTACTGAGATGTCCTTAAGGTATTTTGGTATGTACTCTATGGTAGTGGGGTGTTACATTTTTGGCATCACAGCATAGCTGGCATCTATAGGGACATGTAGGAATGTTAGACATGAAATATAGTGAGAAGTGTGGAAAGTAACTGGAGTTATTGTTTATGATATCATCCATAGGTGATCAGGAAGGACACTCAGGTGACCTAAGATCGGAAAGTGCCAGTGGAGAGTCTTCTATGCCTCAACCTGAGGTAATGCCTCCTAGAGTTCTTGAAAGAAGGAAGAGGAGGTACGATAGACTGTGGAAGCAGGGAGATATGGATTTTTACAGAAGTATAGACCCTGCAGAAGCTGAGGGATGGTTAGAGAGGACTGAGCGAGTATTTGATCAGATGGACTGTGACTCAGACGAGAGGTCCAACTACACAGTTTCTTTGCTACAAGGCCTAGCTTATCAATTGTGGAAGAATGTTCTAGGTAGTGCCACCAGGCTTTGCAATGTGAGTTGGGGAGACTTTCTGAGGGCTTTCAGAGAAAATGATATACCCAAGATATACCCAAGATATACCTAGACAGAAAAATGAAAGAGTTTATGGATCTGAAACAGGGTAGGATGTTAGTGGCGGATTATGAGATCATCTTTAACGAGTTGATGGGGGTATCCAACTGCCTTGTTTCCTACTGAGGAAGTCAAATGTTGGAGATTTGAGGATGGATTGAATATGGAGATTCGAACAAGGCTTACAATCACTAACCTAAGCAGTTTTCCTGAGCTTAAAGCAACCTCGATCTGAATTGAACAATTACTAAAAGATGATCGGGGAGAGCATAAACAAGAGTCTAAAATGAAGACGCCCAGTGAAGTTCAGAGTGGTTTTGGCAGGAAGTTCAGTAAGCACCAGAATAGATCATTTAAACAACCATTTAGATTAAGACAGTCGAGGTTTAAACAAAGGGGCAGTTTCATACAATCTGGTAGTGGAAGAGGTACAATGACGGGACAGTTACCTAATTGTGAACATTGTAACAAGAAACACAGTGGTGAATGCTAGAGATTGTCTGGAGCTTACCTTAGATGTAGCTTATTTGATCATCAGGTTACGGATTGTCCTGTTACTATTAGAGCCTAGTTTAGTATGAGAGGTCAAGAAATAAGTGATACTACTGTTCAATAGAGTCAAACTAGTGAGGTTGGACAGAGAGGCCGAGGCATAGGCAGGGTGTGTTCTGGAAGTCCTCCTGTCAGGATTGAAGTTCGAAGCAATAGACCCCAGTCTCAGGCCAGAGTATATGCAATGATGAGACAAGAAGCTCTCGGATGTCGTTTCAGGAGCGTTGCTTATCTTTGATTATGAAGCATATGCATTGATAGATACTGTATCTATGCATTCATTTATCTCATAGCATCTGGCATTTAAGTTATAATGTGATAGAGAGCAGTTGAAATATAGGTTAGAGGTGAGTACACTAATAGGTAGTACCAAAGTAAACGGAGATGTCTGCAAGGGGTGTTTGATTAAAGTTAAACAAGCAAAATTGGAAGAAGACTTGATTATATTACAGTTAAGGGAGATAGATGTCATCCTAGGCATGGATTGTCTAGCTACTCATAGGGCTATCATGAACTACTACACTAAAGAGGTGGTCTTAGAATCTCCTAATCAATCGAGAGTAGTTTTCAGAGGTATTAGTCAACTAGTTCCAGCTAGACTGATTTCATTTATGAATGCCTTGAGGATGATGCAAGGGGGACGTGAGGCTTACTGGCCCATATCATTGGTAAACGAGCTAAGCAAAGTGTACAGGACATTCCTATTATTAGGGAATTCCTAGATATGTTTCCCACTGAGATGTTTAGTTTACCTCTAGATCGGGAAACATAGTTTACAATTGATCTAGTTCTAGGTGCTGCTCCTAAATCTATCCCTCCATATAGGATGACACCTATGGAACTAAAAGAGTTGAAGGCTTAGTTACAGGAGATGTTAGAAAAGGGATTCATTCGACCCAGTGTTTCAACTTGAGGAGCTCCAATATTATTTATAAAGAAGAAAAATGGCACTTTAAGGTTGTGCATCGATTATAAGTAGCTAAATCTGGTCACAATGAAGAATAAGTACCCGTTGCCTAGAATTGATGACTTATTTGATCAATTGCAGGGAGCTCAGGTGTTTACTAAGCTTGATTTGAGATCTGTGTACTATCAGCTAAAGATAGCAAAGGTTGATGTACGAAAGAGTGCATTTAGGAGCAGGTATAGGCATTTTGAGTTATTAGTAATGCCATTTAGGTTAACTAATGCCTCAACTGCATTTATGACCTTGATGAATAAGGTGTTTCAACCTTACCTGGATCAGTTTGTGATTAGTTTCATTGGTGATATACTGGTGTATTCAAAGAACAGAGAAGAACATGATGAAAATCTGAGAGTGATCGTACAAATTATGAGAGAGAAACAACTGTATGCTAAATTCAGTAAATGTGAATTTTGGCTTGATTAAGTAGTATTTCTAGGTCACATAGTATTTGGATAAGGCATACAAGTGGATCCAATAAAGATAGAGGTAGTGATGAATTGGGAAGCTTAAAGGAATATGTCAGAAATCTGAAGTTTCCTAGGATTGGTAAGATATTATCGGAGGTTTGTTAAGGGGTTCTCGTTGATGTCATCCCCTTTGATAAAACTTCTGAGGAAGAATGTAGCATTTAGATGGAATGATGAGTGTCAGAAAAGCTTTGAGGAGCTGGCGCATCGATTGACTACTGCACTAGTGTTAGCTATTCCATTAGGAACTGGTGGATATGTGGTATACAGTGATGCTTCACATCAAGGATTGGGATGTGTATTGATGTTGAATGGCAAGGTGATAGCCTATACATTGAGACAATTAAGGTCTCAGGAGATCAATTATCTAGTACATGATTTAGAGCTTGCTGCAGTTGTTTTTGCTCTAAAGATTTGGAGACATTATATATATGGAGAGACATTCCAGATTTACACTAATCATAAGGCTTGAGGTATCTGTTAAGCTAGAAAGAGTTAAACATGAGACAGAGGAGATGGGTAGAGTTATTGAAAGACTATGATTGCATAATTGAGTATCATCTGGGAAAAGCCAATGTGGTGGCTGATGCTTTAGGTAGAAAGTCGAACACTAGTGTAGATCAGATTCAAGTATTAAGGTTACTGAGCATAATACATTTGAGAGCATTAAATGTGAAGTTGAATCTAGAGCATAATGAGGCATTGATAGTCACACTAGCGTTAAGGCCAACGTTACATGATAGAATCAAAAGAGTTCAGAGTAAAGATTTTGAAATCGTGAAACTGATTGAGAAAGTTAAGATGAATCCAGATTTTGAATTTGAATTGAGAGATGAAACATTGTGGCTAAAATAGAGACTATGTGTGCCTAATTTGGATGATCTAAGGAAGGAAACTCTAGAGGAAGCTCATATGGCCCCCTATGCTATACATCCTGGTACCACTAAGATGTATATCACGCTGAAACATCATTTTTGGTGGCTTCAAATGAAGAGGTAGGTAGTGGAGTTTGTTTCTAAATATGTAACATGTCAATAAGTTAAGGCTGAGCATCAAGCTCCAGTTGGAAAGTTACATTTGTTGCCTATTCCGAAGTGTAAATGGGAACAAATTACTATAGATTTCATAATGGGATTGCCTAAGACTCCAAGGCAGAATGACGCTAATTGGGTGGTGGTTGACTGATTGACTAAAGCGGCCCATTTCTTACCAGTGAGAGGGAATAACTCACTAGACCAGTTAGCTCGGAGGTATGTAAATAAGGTGGTTAGATTGCACGGGGTTCTGATGTCCATTTTATCGGATAAGGATCCTAGATTCACTTCGAGATTTTGGAAGAGCTTGCAGTTAGCTATGGGCACAAAGTTCGAATTTTAGTCCTGCATTTCATCCTTAAATAGATGGACAGAGTGAGAGAACAATCCAGACTGTGAGGATATGCTTAGAGCATGTGTATTAGAATTTCAAAGAGCATGGGATCAATACATAGCATTGATTGAATTTGCATATAATAATCATTATCATAGTAGTATCGGTATGGCATCGGATGAGGCATCGTGTGATAGAAAGTGTCGATCGTCTCTATATTGGGATGAAGAAGGTTTGAGAATGATTGAAGGTTCTAAACTGATCCAAGACACTGTGGATAAGGAGTCAAATAAAAGTGGCTCAGGATAGACAAAAAAACTATATGGATTAGCAAATAAGGGATATGGAATACAATGTGGGAGATAGAGTGTTTATGAAAGTATCATCTTGGCATGGTGTGCTGAGGTTTGGTAAAAAGGGAAAGTTGAGCCTTAGATATATTAGTCCTTATGAGATCTTTGAAAGGATTGGACCTTTGCCACATAAATTAGCTTTGCCTAACGAGATGTCACAGTTACATAATATGTTTCATGTGAACTTGTTAAGGAAATATAGATTTGATCTAACTCGTGTATTACCAGCTAAAGACATTGATGTTGATAGCAATTTAAGTTATATTGAGGAACCAATCAAGATAGTGAGTTATAAGATAAAGCAGTTGACAAATAGAGTGATTCCATTAGTGAAAGTCATTTGGAGAAATCACTCGATTGAGGAAGCAACTGGAAAATAGAGGATCATATGAGGAGACAATATCCCCACCTATTCAAATCATCAGGTATGAATTTTGAGGACAAAATTTCTTTTAGGAGGGGAGAGTTGTAATATCCTGTTACTTATATTAAGGCTTAAATAGTGTTATTAAAAGGTTAATGAGAAATTAGGACACATAATTCATGCTTATGCATAATATGGCATACATATACATGATAATATTGATTTTTGCACATTAATATGATTGCACATGCATTCATGACATTTTCTGGGTAAAATTGAGTTATAAATGTGAGATGTGGTTTTGTTTTGTCTTGAAAATTGAATTGGAGTGTACTAAAGTTGATTTTGCAATTTTGGTAATATTTTGAAAATTTTGAATATTTTTAGACTAGGAAAAATGTTGAAATATGGACCAATGGAAGTGTGATATGTGGACTGATCATTTAGTGACAAATGGCCTACATGTAAAGGTGACATGTGGCAATGAAATAAGAACACACGTTGTCTTATTTTTAATATGGAAAAATTACTGAAGCTTGTTCTTCATCGAAAAACACCAAACTCTCTTCTTTTTCTTCATCACCGAAATAATTTATTGATTATGCTTGAGTAATTGGCTATTGATTATTCCATATCAACTACTGGAAGTTTAGTTAAATCAAGTAACTTGAGTTTTAAGTTTATCATACTGTAAATGGTATTTTGATGTGCATAAATTTGCAGGTGTTTTAAAGATGAATTGAAGTGAGTATAATGATAAGGAATGAGGATTAGGTGAGGTCTTGATATAAAGAAGATTTTAAAGAAATGAAAATGTTGATGAAGAATATTGGAAATTGTGCAGATGCAATGTTTACACTGAACAGGTATCTGTCTTTTAGCTATAACTTGATCTTTAGACATCTAAATAGGATGATTATAAGCTTTGGATTAAACTAGAAACGTATGGCTATATTTTTTATGAAGAAATCAAAATTGAATTTTATCTTTAAGAGCTTCAAAATTTGTCTTGAAGTCAAGTTTTTGAATTCTGACGTGGTTTGGGAACAGGCTGTAGTTTTTTTGTATAACTTATAGAATTCTAAACCAAATTGCATGAAATTAGTTTCATTAGAAAATTAAGACATATATGAACAATTGTTCAGAGAGTGTTTTGCCTAAATCCTTTATATTCGTTGTCAAAATGACCATAAAAGATTGTCCCGAAAGTCTATTTTGGGGAAGAGATGGAAGAAGTTCGAATAAGAGGGTGTGCACGATCATGACTCTTAAGGGTCATAAGGTGTTGAACAATCTTGCATAAGCACGATCGTGAATTAGGAAGGCCATTTGGAAGTGCACGATTGTGCACAGTGGATTTGTTCTACTGTTTTACAACTTTGAACATTCTTCACTCTTTTGGCTATAACTTCTTCTCCCGACCTCTAAATGACATGAGATTTGAACCAAAAAACTCATAACACATTTTTCTTTATCTACACAAGAATTTAGAGTCATCTAAATCCATTTGAAAAGATTAAGTGATAAATATAGGATGAATTTGATGAGGGTGCTAGAATATTGATAATTAGAATGATTACACTGAACATGCTTCGATATTTTGGTTATATCTTGATTTGTAGATTTCCAAATGGAATGATTCTTAATTTAAATTCAACTAAAGACATATAGATACAAATTGTCTGAAGAGATTGAATTTTAATTCTATGTCTAGGAATTACAGAATCTGAATTGAAGTTGAATATAGAGTACAGTTATGTTTCAATAATAGTCTAAAGTAAACTGAGAACAACTTTTGGAATTAGAAACTTGAGACATAGGAGAACAATTTTCTGGAAGGAAGTGTTATCAAATTTGTAACATCCCATCACCGATGGGAAGGGTAAAATAGTAAATTGGAACGGGTTATGAGTGTGTAAACTCATCTCGG
>JANSVA010087872.1:0-31690 GCA_025504915.1 Erythroxylum reticulatum
CAAAGATAGCTATAATCTGTTATCATCTCTTTGCCCTTACTGAAATCATTCTACTCCCATCTTGTTCTTGGAATTGTGTTTACATAAATGGAAGGCTAGGTTAGCTTGATAATTAAGGAAGTATTTGAGCTGATCAAGAAGGTAAAATATTGATCTCTTGTGATATAAAATAATATAACTTGATGATGTCTAAATTGGGGATTGATTAGTTGAAGTATTGGTGTTTAATGTGTGCAGGAAAAGTGATGCATGAATGGTAGTTTCTGTTCTATTTAGCATGCGTGAAAAAATAGTTTATAAGCTATTAAATGAATGATTTTGAGCTAGAATTTGAGATGAAATTGATGAGGAATTGAGGTATAATTAAAGTATAATTGAGGTATAATTAATGGACTATTATGAAGGTGTTTTGAATTTGATATGAAAGAGTTTTCTTTTGAATATGGAAAAATTTGGGGATGTTAGTGTATGTGTAAAAATGATTGTTAGTGACATAAATGAATAGAATTTAGAGAGCTTTAATGTAACCAAAATGGAAGCTATATTAACATGAATTGAAGTAGCTTTTGAGAGTATGAATTCTATACAATTTGAATTGTTAATGATGATCCTAATGATGAAATTTATGGAGAATTGAGGGAACTTGGATAGTGTATGATCGGGGCACTCATCCCACGATTATGGGAAGGTCCCCGACGATCGTGGCTAAAGCTTTGAAATGATAATTTCAGTTTTGTGAATTTGTTGAATCAAATAAGGATAAGTCTTTCTACATTGGTATATTTGGACCTGAATAAGGCTTGAAATGAACCTAGATTGTTGCTTGATTGATTAGTTATGGTTGATAAGTTTAGTTTGTTAATTGATGTCATTACATAAGGCTAGATCAATGTCTTTTGTATTAGCATTCCATGTTAAGACACACATTGTATCTAGTGTGTAATTTTTCTATTGTATGATGTACTAGGATTGAGTTCAAAACTGTTATGTATGGTCTATTTGAATTTGGAATGTTAATGACATATATGACTTATTATGATTGTGAAGGAAATAAGTATTTAGAATGCTTAAGTTATATTGATGCCTCATACTGTATTTATGTGATTGTTTTAATGTACTATTTCTGTAAAGTATATTCTTGACTATCCGTGGATATGTTCGGGCATATGTGCTATGGGCATGGTATGTTACATAGGTAATTTAGAAGAAAAATTTCAAGAAAAACTCAATTTTAGCTAAATACGATGTGTTAAACCAATTGTTCTTCACTAGAAAGGTGGTGCTAATATCTATCATCTAGTTAAATCACAATGTTATTCATGGAATTTAAATATATGTTGCATAGTATTTTGCTATATTTATTATAAAAATTACTTTGTTTTAATTGAATTTATGTTGTGGTTTAGGTAATGTCAAAAAGTTTCTTAAGTAATGATGTTGTTTAAGAACTGAAGGAATTTAGAAGAAAAATCTCAAGAAAAACTCAATTTTGGCAAAATACGATGTGTTAAACCAATTATTATACATTAGAATGGTGGTGTTGAGAACACGAAGTGCTACATATAGATTAAAAGGAATTCTAGTCTATATTTTATGTAGATTGATTTTAGTTTTATAGCAAAGAGTTTTATATTTATGATTTATAGGTGTTGATGTTAATACTGTTATGAAACAAGTAAAAGTTTATAGTGAATTTTAATTTGCATATATATGTTATGAAAAGAACCTATATGACTATTAACCTAGGCACATATGTCAAACATTAAAAATGATACTAGATATAGACCTATGTGACCATTCTAGTATTAGGGGAAAATCTTTTATAAAGTTTCATAGAACTTAATGCATTTATAAATGTGTTAGTTATATATATATCCATAGAGAGATATGATGTTATATGTCAAAAAGTGCTAGTTTATTACACTAGGATACTTCATCTTCGTCATCAACACATAGTTGAAATCTCGTTGAGTTGCAGGGTCCAGGAAGGATACTTCTCTATTCTAAACTATAAAATCTTTAACTAATTGAATTGAAAGCACAAAATGATATTAATTGGAGTTCTACTCTAGATGTTTTATATTATATTTAGCATTAGTTACTTTTTTGATTGTATATAGTGGTGTCTTAATATGTTTAGTTTAATATATATTTAATTTTAATCAAACACTTAATATTGACTATATTCCCCATCCTCTCGAGACACGTAGCTCACATCTTGAGTGATGTCTGAGTGCGAATCCTGAAAGGATGGCATGTTAGAACGGTCAGACTCTCAAAAACTTGGTACAAATTTTTTTACATACATTTATGCGAAAATCAATCAATTTGGGCCCGTTCAATCATAAACATTTTCAATCACATTTATAAAAATTGCACTCAAAATCAATTTCATTTACAACCGTTTCCATTTTGGAAAGTTATCCTAAATGTAGCGCCCCCTTATCGTAGGGTACATACCGGGACGCCTGGAGGTCATTCCAGTACATATCCTACGATAAGGGTGAGCTACGATCGATCACTATATTCACTTCACCTGGCATCATATCATTATTCACTTATGAAGCATCAATATAAAATCAAAATATTTTAAAACCAATTTTTTTCCTTATTTAATTGCATAAAACCGAAAGTCTATATTGTGATTTTCCAACACTCCTTACATGTACATCATCAAAACCTAGTTCAAAAGTACTACATGAAAGAGGAAAATATAAAATTTATTTAGTCTGTCTAAAAATCCTAGCTGACCGACCTTTGAGCTATGACTTCTCTTGCCAAAATATAATCTATACAGTTGGTAGAGCCTCTCAATAGCTAGAGTCATCTCTTAGTCCTGAAAAGACAACGTTGCAATTTCGATGAGTTTTGCGAACTCAATGTGGTAACCATCATCAATGGTTCACTTAATAAATCACTCACAAACAAATCATGATCTATAATTGATCATTAACCAAAAACAGAGCATATCTATTTACCCATTCATAAGCAATTTTCTACACTCATCCAAACACCACTTTGATGATCATTCAACCTTAAAACATCTCTATACCATTACATGAATTACTACCCATCCTACATATCCAAAAACAAGACATGTACATAGATTTTTCATCACCCATGACACATACATAAACATTGCGTAACCAAGACATCAAATCTCAATTTACTTATCATTCTACCTTAATTTAACCATACCTATGACATTTAAAGCATAACTTACTTGGTTTAGCTCTAAACTCTTCAAAATCTCACTCAACCCTAGCTCCCAAGCATCCCACATTCTTCATCTTCTAAAGGAGGAAAAGGTAGGTTTTTCTTATGGCAACGAGGAAGAAGATAGCAATTATGCTAGTAGTAAATGAAGGACAGTGTGATCTTCAAGGATGAGGTGGTAGAGATTGAAGAAAACGAAAATGATGAAGGAGGAGAGAAGAGAGTCACGAAGAGGAAGATGGGAAAAGCCAAACAAAACATCAAATGGACTTTTAATGAAAAGAAACGTGGAAGGCAACAAAAGGGGCTTTAAAAACTTAGTGGACTTAAGGCATTGTTTGGCAAGTGACATATGTCACTTGCCACATGTCCAATTCTTATATACTAAATCCAATTTCTATTATAATTATCTCCCAATCTTCAATGACACTTGTCAGTAAATCCTAAAGTCATTTACATATATGTTGCTTAGCATTTTGCTATATTTATTATAAAAATTACCTTGTTCTAATTGAATTTATATTGTGGTTTAGGTAATGTCAAAAAGTTTCTTTTTAAGAATTGAAGGAATTTAGAAGAGAAATGTCAAGAAAAACTCAATTTTGGCTAAATACGATGTGTTAAACCAATTATTCTAAATTAGAAAGGTGGTGTTGAGAACACAAAGTGCTATATATAGATTAAAAGGAATTATAGTCTATATTTTATATAGATTGATTTTAGTTTTATAGCAAAGAGTTTTATATTTATGATTTATAGGTGTTGATGTTAATACTATTATGATACAAGTAAAAGTTTATAGTCAATTTTAATTTCCATATATATGTTATCAAAAGAACGTATGTGTCTATTAACCTAGGCATATATGGCAAACATTTAAAATGATACTAGATATAGACCTATATGACCATTCTAGTATTAGGGGAAAATCTATAAAGTTTCATAGAACTTAATGCATTTATACATATGTTAGTTATATATATATCCATAGCGAGATATGTGGTTATATGTCAAAAAGTGATAGTTTATTACACTAGGATACTTCATCTTCATCATCAACACATAGTTGAAATCTCCCTGAGTTACAAGGTCTGGGGAGGATACTTCTCTAGTCTAAACTATAAAATCTTTAACTAATTGAATTAAAAGCACAAAATGATATTAATGGGAGTTCTACTTTAGATTTTTTATATCATATTTATCATTAGCTACTTTTTTTGATTGTATATAGTGGTGTCTTAATATGTTTAGTTTAATATATATTTAATTTTAATCAAACACTTAATATTGACTATATAACATAGAACTTACTTTATCCTTAAAGGATCAACACTCTACTCATCATGAAACTAGCCTAAGATGATATGTATACTAACTTGTAGTCTTGTAGAATGATAGTAGAGATAAGAAAACATTAGTATAGTGTTTGGCACTGTTAATAGGAATAATAATTATATTAAAAAGACCTAAACATTATTAATCTAGTCATTTTATTTTATTTATTTTATATTCTTTTAATTATTTTTATGTACCTATTTCTTAAATTTTATTCTTAATCTTGTTTTTGGTTTTAGATTTGACCAACCTATTAATATGGATGGAGAGCCTATGGCCTTGTTAGGCTAAGCAAAGCCATCACTAATAAGGATGCAATTTGATGTAATTAGGCTAAAAATTGCAAAAATAAATTTAAGATTAACTTTAGAATTATTCATATACCTACAACAACATGTATAGTTTGATAGTCTACCAAATGAAGATTCCAATATGTATATAACCAACATTTTAGAGATATGTAACACATTCAAAGTCATAGAGCAATTGACCATGCCATAAAGTTAAGTTTGTTTTGATTCTCATTAAAGGAATGGACAAATCAATGTTTAAAGTCCCTACTTACAACTTCAATCACTATATAAGAGAATTTAATAGATAAATTTTGGTGAATGATGTCTTATAAGTTAAGACTAATATGTGATATGATATCTACTCCTATTTATATAACAATGTGACACTTTATAAGACATAGGACAGATATAATGATCTTTTCAGAAGGTTCTTACACCATGATTTACCTATATAATTAAAAACCCACACTTTCTTTAATAGTTAGGACTATGTAACATAATATATAATTAATATAGCAATTGGGTGAATTTAAAAACCAAGACTTTGGAAATAACTCTATAGTTGATTGAGGAGATTGAAAAAAAAAACCTAATAGCTATAACCACGTAGGCAAGGAAAATATAATAGCAAGGATATATAATGTGGATTTTTTTACCATATTGGCAGTTTAGATGGAAGCACTAACGAGGATAATTGATAATTTGAATGGAACAGTTAGATTGAAATAAGCTTTATGGTGTTATTTGTAGGGTAACAGGAGAACATAACAGTAATGACTATCAAATTGGTGATCCCTTTGCCAAGCCAATTGAACAAGTTGACTATTAGGGGAATTTCCATTAATTTTAAAATAAACTCTACAACAACATCTACAATCAAGGGTAGGAAAATCAGTTAAATTTTTCATGGAATTATTATGCAACTTAAAGAAAGAAAAACCTTATGAATTAGCCATAGAGAAACTAGGTAATGTAAATTCTGAAATATTTAAGATATTATGGGAAAATCTTGATCAACTAGTAACTTCAAATGAGCATTTAAAGTTACAAATCAAACAGTTAGTTAGTTCTATTCATTATGGGGTACAAGGATCCTTGCCAAAAAAAAAAGTAAACCAATTCTAAAGAGGGAATGACAATAGTTTATGAAGTTCAAAAAACTAACAAGCTATAAAAATTATAATAAGTGCTAATTAGGTTGTGTTTCTAACATGATTTTAAAGGCATTTTTCTTATCTATGGAATTTTTTTATTAAATATAGTTCTCAATTTTTATTATATTTTACTTACAAAACTTTTTAGCTCCCTAATAAAGAAGGAAAAAATTTAAGTAAGTGAAAGTCAAGTTGGAGAAGTTTTAACAAGATTTTAGAGGAATATATATTAAACATGGGCTTATGTTTTCATAAAATAGGTCAAACATGAACCTTTGTTTAATCTATATAGTTTAATGGTGCATTCTATCTCTTCAAGCATTATCCATATAAGCAACATAGTCTTGACATAGAACCTTGTTTATGGCCTTTAAACCTATATTCTCAACCTTATATTGTCTAATAGAGAAAAAATATGGTTGAAGTGTTTGAATACTAGAATCATTACCACTTAGAAGTGGCTTGTTGAGAAGTTTTTAGCTACGTATTTTCCTCTAGTATGAATAGAAAAAAATAGGAACAAAATCTTATCCTTTCAACAATTAGATAATAAGATATTGTATGAGATCTAAGAGAGATGGAAGAAGCCATTAAGAAAGTGCTCAAGAAGTAAGTAGTTAAAGAATACAAATTGACAATTTCATACTTAATCAAATATGAAAAATATAAAAAGGAAGACTAATTTAATAAGTTTTAGATCTTTTTAAACAATTATATATTAACATCCCTTTTGTTAAAGCTCTCTCACAGATGCCAAGATATGACAAGTTCTTGAAGGATCTTCTTTTTAACAAAATGAAATTTGAAGAGTTATGAACAACTACTCTAAGTGAGGAGTGTTTTGTCATCTTGTAAACAAGCTAACCTAAAAAATCAAAGATCTAGAGAGTTTCACTATTCCTTATTACATTGGTAGCTTTTCAATTAAAAGGGAATTAGAATACAGCTAGCATTAACTTAATGCCTTATGTTATATTTAAAGATTTAGGATTAAGTGAACCTAAGCCAAATGAGATAAGCATTCAATTAGTAGATGGATCAATTAAACATCCTAGAGGCATTATACAATATGTGTGGGTTAAGATTGATAAGTTTATATTTCCTATTAGTTTTGTTGTTTTGGATATGAAGGACAGCGTACAGGATCCTTTTATCTTAGGATCACCTCTCCTAGCTACTAGTAAAGTTATAATAGATGTGTCTGACATGAAATTAATCCTAAATGTGGGGAAAATGAAGTATAATTTAAGATATCCAAAGCTATAAGATACCCCATGAAAATGATGACACTTGTTTCTTTATAGATATGATTGATAATGAGATTATCATATTTTACAAGAAATAATCATATAGCATCTTTTGGAGACTTGTATCATGTACGGAGATGAAAAGGAGATCAATAGTTCTATTTCATTAGAGCTTATGGAATATTTGAAGGCTAATGAGCCTATACATTGATGGTGAGTAAGGAGTCTAGCTAAAAGACTTAATAAAGAATCACTATTTGGGAGGTAACCCAATGATTTGTATGCTTTTACCCTTTAGTAGATTTTAGGATTTTTAGTATAGTTTTAGCATATTTTTGCTTGATGTTGGTTTTTTCACATGTGCTTTAAATTAAAATTTGTTTTAACGTCATATATTTTGGTATATTTTGATGTTCTTTCATTATTAGATTACAATTATCGTTTATAAGATAAGATTGGTGGTATCGCATCATAACACTACACAAAATAAGCTAGTGATGAGTCTAGATCAATCCCACAGAGAGTGTGCATAAAGCTTTCATAATGAAAACAATCAGTGTTTAGGTTATAGGGGGTTTAATTTGGTTTTCGAATAACAAAATAAAATGAATTTAAACTAATAAATCCAAAACAAACAATCAAAAAGTGATAAAATGATGAATGCATTAGGGATTCAATCTTTGGTTTAATCACGACCTACACACGAATAAGCATATTTCACTGTTTTTTAATTCTTATACCTCTTCTAGCAACTATTAATCGTTAGTTAACAACAAGCTCTGTTAACCTCAATTTTACCTTAGGTCATGTTCAACTAAAATAAACTTTTTAACTAAACTTAACCGTTGAACAGCCTAGAATAAGCTCTCTAGATTTAATTAGATAGCCGCATTATGAGTTAGGAAAAAAAATTAATCAAGGCAACAACTATACAAACTTGGGTCATTTAACTAAGGTCACATTATCCCTAATGATTCGACATCATTAGTAGCTACTAATGAACTCAAATATAATGATTATGTATTGTACTGAAGATTATAGTAATGGGTTTACATAAAAACAATCCATTAAACACATTCAGATCATTTTTACACAATATAGATACACCTAAATGTGTTCTGAAAAGAGAGAAAGAACAACAAACACAATATAGATATGCACCCAAATGTGTGTCTTTAATCTTGATTTCACCTTTGGACTGGGTTGGGAAAGCTTAGCCCTCCATGGGTCTCCAAAATATGGTTGCTCTACCCCTCATTTTACTCTCGAAATGATTCATGCTCTTTATGTAGTTAAAATGCCCTATTTATACTAGAAATTAGGTTTCCGACCGAGATAATGATAGTTCACAACCATGCACTTTGAGTCACTCCCTTAAATGTTGATGCAAGGCTGTGACTTTTGATTCACGATCGTGGCATTTGTATTGCTTCAAATTTTCTTTATTTTATGTCATTTTCTTGTCCCCTCTTCGTTCTAATCCTTCTCCTTCTTGTTAAAGAAGACAATTAAGTGTGAATCTAAAGAAGAGGACTCATAGAATATGCTTTTAACTCACTTTAACTCTTATGCTTCCAAATTGTACCTAAAAACAAATATGAACTAAAATGAGTTTTTTAAACATTTCATATCATTAATCATTAAGTGTTATAGAATAAATGTACAATCAATTCAGAATATATCATTTGGCTAAGTTTTTCAAGCTACAAAAGCAACATAGTATCCAACACGAATTCTTGTTTTCCATCTTTTACCAAACATCCATACATATCTTTACAGAGTGAGCCAATAATTACGGAAACTCAGTGACATATTAAATATTAAGGATTATTGATGGCATTGAATAAGGCTGACTTTCTTTTATTATCAAAGCAGTACTAGTTATCCCAACTTAACTCTTTCTCATTATTTCTACTTTTTTTGTTCTTGTATATCATTACTTTAGGGATGGTGTGCAACTCAAGTGTAAAGAGGGAATTAATTATTTATTTTTATAAATTTTATTATAATTAACTTAATAGGAAAATATTATGGAAACTTTAAACTACAAATTGATTGAGATAATTCATTATAAGTTTGGTTATTTTGCAATTTGATTTACCTTATTAATTTTAGAAATGGATATTTGAATTGCACTAAAATAATATCTTTATATAATTTGAACATACAATTGAGTTAGATGTGAATTCTTTTTAAACATTTTCACTATTATTGAAGTTTTAAATTAAAAACTTTCTTTACTATAAGTATACAGATCAAAGCTTATAGTATAAAAAGTTTCATCTGTAATAGTCACCCAACAATTCTTGTAAAATTTAAACAATAAGATAAATAACTAATATTTAAACTAAAACTAAAGAATTGAGAATTAAACAATGAAATAAGCATCAATGAACTAGTTGATTGATCAATGATGAAAACTAGGAATTACTTCAATCCTTATTTGTTTTCACTTCACCTTTTTTATTTAATATTACTTAACCCCGGATATCCAATAATTATGATTATCTTCTCTAAAGACCTAATCCTAACCAAAATAGATAGAAATTGAATTATGACCTCTCATTCTATCAAAACTCTTCTTAACTATGCAATTGGATTGGAAACAATCTCATAGGTAACTAATAAATAATCAATATATCTCTTTAATTACCTATTAATTTAATGCTTATAGGTCTGTTGAGGTACTATCTCTCACTGTGCAACATAACAAAAATGATCCATTCTAATATCTTGATTTAAGTTGAATATAAAAGAAACAAACATCACTAGCATAGTTCATTGAATCAAGAATGTAAAGTTTAAGTAATAAATCAAGAGTAATTCCTAAAAAGAATTTAGCAATCTATGGATGTAACTATATATCCCAGTTAAGTCATCATTAACATGAAATAGGAGCAAGGAAATAAAAGAAAGAGTAGAGAATGGATTTTGGATATCTTCTCTTCTTTGCATTACGCTAGAATTCTACAACCTGTGCTCTTTAAGATGTTGTTTGATCTCTTCTTTTGTGTTTTCTAGTCGCCTTTTTTGGGTTTTTCTTCCTTTTTATATTCTTAAGCCTTCTAGGGTTCTTTTAAAGGTTTTCACACTTGTTTTTATTCCAAAACTATCCCCAAAACATCAAAAATACAAAAATCTCACGACTTGAAAAGCTAGAATTTGCATGATCGTGCATGTTACACAGTTGTGCATCCTTCTGCACCATGCATGATTGTGACAAAGGCTTCACTAAGCTTCTGATTGGCCTCCTACATGAACATGCATAATGCGTGATCGCGCCAGATCTTATTCTCCAACTCTTCCATCACTTCTTAAATTTTCCTGTCTCCATTCATCATTACACATATTGAATATCCCTAAAACTTATAATTATGATCACATTCTTGCCTTAATCAACAACAATCAAACAAAACACACAAAACACTACTAAGAACATATATCAAAGTCCTAAACATATGATTATTAGCTAAGAAACAATTAAAAAAACACTGTAAATCCTAAAAAAACATACTATAATATACACTTATCAACTTTCCCACACTTAAATCTTTGTTTGTCCCTATGCAAAACTAAAACCACAAAACAAAAAAACAAAAAAACACAAAATACAAAACACACATAATCTCACAATCATGCATTAATGCAATAATGGTACAATGGAATTAAATGTCGTCAAATTAACTTAGTCATAAACATTAATCACTTAAAAATTTCCATTTAAACAAAACACTAGTAAGAACATAAATCTAAGTCCCAAACATATGATTATCACCTAAGAAACACTAAAACACACACTCTAAAGCCTAAAAAGCATACTATAATTTACACTTATCAACTTTACCACACTTAAATCTTTGTTTATCCCTATGCAAAACTAAAACAAAACAAGAAAAACACAAAATACAAAACACACATAATCTGACAATCATGCATCAATGCAATAATGGTACAAGCGCATTAAATCTCATCAAATTAACTTAGCCACGAACATTAATCACTTAAAATTTTCCAACACACTAACTTATTCCATTCATATTCAAGTTCTTGTATTTAAATAAAAATATCAACCAAAATATTGACATCTTATTTATACATTATGGCACTTTTAAGCATGCACTCATTCTTATTTATCAATTAAAGAGGCAAACTATCATTAAATACCTGTACATGGAATTTTTTTGACATTTAAAAAGAAGATCAATAGGTTCACATTTATTGACAACATTATATTTTTATATTTTATTTAACAATCACCTAGTCTTTTGATGAGAAGGAAAACAATTTAGCATGAGTGTCCCCAAGTTACTCAACTAGGTTACATTTTATCAAGCTTAGTCAGAATGTCATTCTAGTCTTTTAATGCAAAGGTAAACATTTTATGATGAATGCCCCCGATTAGTTAACTATATCAAAACTCACAGCTGACGACCAATTTTATTCTTAACCTAATTTTTCCCAAAAAGGGCCAACGAAGCAGGAAATTTTTTTAACACATTTATTCAAAATCTTTTTAACCTATATTATTTCTTCCTAGTCAGTCCCTCCTGTGAAAGGCTAATAACGATGCCTTCCAATTTAAATGAATTTAATTATATGTGCATGCAAACAAGTGTAACAAAATTAAATAAAAAGTATAATATTCTAATCAATATGCATATTCACATAAAAAACACTTAAAACAAAAACTTCACAAGCTAATGTTTCTTCATAAATTAAACGATCATCTTCATCAATAAGCTAATTCCTTTCACTTTCCTATCATTGACACATTCACACAAATATGCAATGCAACATTATGCAATAAAAATTTACATAATGCTAACATAATAAAAAACTAAAACAATATAAATGCAAAGTCACACACAAATGATATGTAATTGCATATATGTCCCCCATATTTAAACAATACATTTCCCTCAATATGGCAAAAGAAACATAACTAAAACACACACACACAATAAATATAACAAATAAAAATAAAAGGAATAAAATAAGGTCAAGAATAATTATGCATCCATCAATATAACTCAATGGAAAATTATAAAAATAAGATAGCAAATGCATACAAAATTAAAAATGCCTAAAATATAACATGCTAATTTTAAGGTCACTATCTTGAACATTTCAACTTAATTTTTTAACCAACTACATTTTTGAATATTAAGGTGCTATGCATTATCATATTGGGACTCATGCTTGTTATATTTAAAATTTTGCATCCCACTGCTCTCATTATCTTTTTAATTGTCGCCACCACTCTCTTTTCTTATTCTCCATCATTTTCAATAGTAGAATGTGTGGTTTCCAAATGGAGGGTATTATGGGTACTTTCGTCCTTACAAATGATTCCTATTTTAGTTTGTCACCCAACTCCTTCTCCTCTAACTCTTTATCATCTTTCACATTTTCAACATCAGCATCTTCTTTAAGGCTCTCCTCTTAGTCTTTTACACATTCGTCAACTATATCAATCTTTGTGCAAGAGTTTCCCTCCTTTGGATTGTTTAATATCTTGCTTATATGGAACTCAACTTGTTCATCACCAATACGAAGAATAAGTTTCCCTTTATGAATATCCTCTAAGAATCTTCCTATATTCATAAATGGTCTACCAATAATTAATTCACAGTTTTGATCCTCTTTAAAGTCTAAGACTACGAAGTCTAAAGGAATAATAAACTTATCCAACAACCCATATGCAACATCCACAGTCTTCCTAATTAATGAACCTTCAACCACTATATCAATGGTGCCTTATGTGGGCATATTCATACCATTATAGCAGGTTTGCAACAACAACTTTTTGGGAAAGTTATAATGTGGGGCAACTCCTTAAATCTTTTCCTTACTTCATATAGTGACTCCCCTAGGAATGTTAATTTTAGTTTGGCCCGCCTGACCTAGCCTAGCCTGATTTTGGCCCAGGTTGACCGAGCTAAAGACAAACCACATGTCAATTATTTTTTTGAAAAAATATATTAAGGATGGGCCAGCCCAGCCCACCTTGTCTGTGGCCCATCTAGCCACGAGCTAGTCATGAGCCAACCAGATCAAACTTGCTAGGCCACAGCTACCCAACCTGAGCTGCACGGCCCGACCTAGCCCATTAACATCTCTAGACTCCCCTTCACTTTGCTGGAAATTTATTATCTTCTTTATGATCCTTATAGTCTTTATTAAAGGGAAGTATTAGTAAATTGTTTTGTACTAGCTGCTCCCATATTGTCATGTTTTCTAGGTTGAGAGAATTCAACTACACTTTTGCTTGATATTGAAATGTGAATAGCAATAGCCTTATCTTGGATGCATCTTCCAATAACCCATTATATCTAAACAGGTCACAAATAAATAAAAAGTTGGACAAATGAGAATTAGGATCCTTATTGGCCATTCCATAAAATTGGACATTAGTTTACAACATATTCAATAGTGCCAATTTTATTTCAAAAGTGTTGGTCTGCACTAGTGGTCTCGTTATTCCATATTAAATGTTGGACCCCATTTTTGAAGCCCAACTCTTGCCAAATATCATAAGATATGAACGTGCGTATTATCTTGTAGGGTTGTTTCAATGAAACCTCATTAGCCAACATTGGTTCATCTTCATTCTCTGATACCATGAGTGTTGGGTCCCAATTCTGAACTATTGTTATAGTGAAGTAGTATTTTGCTGCTCAAATTCCATCCAAAAATTGAAATTCTTAGAGACTAAATTAAATTTCAATTTCTTCAAAATATTAGTAGCCCTATGTCTTTGGTTTATTTTAAAATAAGAATAATCTCATTTAGAGCTTTACTGATCAAGATATGATTAAAATATCGAAGTATGTTCATAACCTAGTATTACTCTCCTAACCGATCCCTCTCTTTCTTTTCATCAATATTTTTCAATCAAGACCGAAGGCTATCAATTTTTATGGAGAGATACAAAAATACGTTAAGAATCTATTGGTTCAGGAATCACTTCATTTGGAAGTCGGATGATGAAGTTATGGCCAAAAGAATCAAATATGATTATGTCCTTAATCATATTGTACCTATCTTGGGGAAAATTGGCATAACTTTCCCTAGAGATATTAGATTGTGGTCATTTTAGGGCAATTTCGAAGAAGACTTCGAGATCTACAACTTTTGTGAAGACCTTGAAGAGATATTTTTCCATCTAAAGGGTCAAAATCTTGAATTTCCAAAATCATAGATGGATAAGACGAAATGATTCAGTCTAAGGTGAATCAAACGAAGTGATTCGGTCTAAGGTGAATCGGAAGAATGGATTTAGTCTAAGGTGAATCAAACGAAGTGATTCAGTACAAAGGGATTTATTGTAAGCTGAATCAGATGAAGGAATTCAGTTTAAGGTGAATTAGACAAAGTGATTCAGTCTAAGATGAATCATACGAAGTGATTTCTATAAGGTCTTCCTCACATTACCAAAAGTTCTAAATCTCTAACTACACTCACCAAAGAATCTCCAATGGTTTCTACATCCATTCTATGCAACATCACAACTTCTAAGAATCATATCTCTTAACTCCAATGTCTAAAAATTTAATACTATACAGTGTTGAAAAGATAGAAAGATAAACTATAACTTCCAAGAAGACAACTTTGTCTAATTTAGCTTAGATCAATACAGATTTCCCCCTGAATTCCGAACACAAATTTTTCCCTTATGAAAACTTGAAATTTTCAATGTACAACTTGGAATGTCATGAGCATAACCATTCAACTACTAACTTTACTTTATTAAAATGAATAATTCTCATCATTCATAAAAATCCCATCTTTCTTTTTTTTTCCATAACATCTCATATATATATATATATATCAACAGTTTATGCTCATAATTCAGCATCTCAAGTTGATAACTTCTTCAAGTATACCTAATTTTAACTCAACATCATCCATACACAATCATATTTCATTTATATCAAAAGATAAGCGTTTTTACAAAGCTTTAATGGGCATTTCAAGCAAAATACATCAATGTTCAAAAATACAAAAGATAAACCAATAGTTCTCGAAATATGACTAAAGCCTTGTTTTCTCATAAACTAACATAAAACATAAAAAGGTGCAACTTTGGAGCGATGTGTCAACTCTTGATCACTCGATCTATTTCTCATCACCTAAAGATGGGAAATAATGGTAGTGAGCTTGAAAGCTGATGGGTAACAAGTTTATAACAGAGAAATAAGCAAAACCTTTGAAATGTTCATTTGTCAATACAAAGCTCTAATTAAATTCATAAAAGTATCGTTCTCAAATTCATAACCAAAATTCATAAACTATAATTCATGAATGCATCAAACTTGTTAATATATCATAAGCCCAGTAGAATGGTTTGGGTAGATCCATAAACATGATGAAGTATACATTTCCACATAATGGTCCTGTGTAGTCATAAACTTGACATACTATCGCAATCCCACATAGTAGTTTTGCGTAGACGTAAACCTGAGGGAGTCCATGAAAGAGCTTTATGCCACTAGCAGGCAGGCGGGAGAAGCCTTTAACTTGGTCAACGTGCATGTGACATACTTAAATGGACTACACCAAACCCACTTAACATGTAATTCATGACTTGAAAATGATTTTCCCAAAAGGCACATATTGGAAACTTGTTTTTCATAAACAAGAGATATTTCAAAACCCATTTCCGAAAACATGATTTCATAAACATGTTTTTTTTTAAACAAAATCATTTTCAAAGTCTTTTCATAAATCATCCATACAATTCAAATATCAACATATAGCAAATTCTCAATTCATTCAAAAAGCAATAAATGCAACATTTATTATGCAATTTAAATCATTAACTTCCTTGATTCAAAGAAAACATTAGTGGCTTATTTACTCTATTATAAACATGTACCCACCTTGAATTCCTTGCTTAAGAACTTGCTCAAATATGCCTCTCCTCTTGCTCCTCTTGCCTCTCTTGATTCCTTTAATCAATGGAAAAAATCCCAATTAAACAGGGTTTCTAATTTGAGAACCCATAAAGTACATTCACTAAAATTGATTCTAGAAAACATAAACTCATGCATTTCCTAAGCTTCATGAACCAAAACCCATTCATAAATCCAAAAGATTAAAATCAAACTTACCTTTAATCTTTACCGAATGAAGATTTTCTTGGCTTAAAAGGGAAGCTCTTCTCTTCCTCTTTCTTTTTTCCGTTCTTCCACAACCTTAAAATCTCTCTTGAAGGCTTAGAAAAGATGAACCCTAACTGGTCTTCTCCTCTTTTCTCTCTTTCATCGAAACCTCTCTTCTTCTCTCTTATTTTTGTTTTTCAGTCTTCTCTCCCTTCAATTCATGTTTTTCTCTTCTTAATAAGCAAGACAACATATTCTTCTTCCCTATTTTACCCTTAATGAGCCTAAGAAGTCCATTTTACCCTTCCTTAAAAGCTTATGATCTTTTAACCTTAAGTGATCTTCCAAAAATGCCCTTGAACATCCTTATTACCTTAGCACTTTAATTCCATTAACCTATGCAATAAATCTAATAACTTTGAAATAATAATTAACTCCAAAAGTTAAATCTATCAAAACCCCATAATTCATTTAAATCATGCTTAACTAGAGAAAAGAATCTAGGGGACAACATTAAATAGCATTAAAACCTAGCCTCATAAAGTTTATAAGAGTTCTTTGTTGTTTTCCTTGATTCTTTTTCTCTGCCATTGTTCCCTCTATTATTCTTGGTGTCTTGCTTTTTGAATCTCCCTTTCTTACTTGGTGATGTCAAAAACCTGCGTGATTATTGGTTTCCTTGAAATCCTATAGATCTTGTGTTCATGAACCTACAATCACACAAGAAAAAATTTACAATCCTTGAATCAAAGTAACTTAAATTGAAATAGATGTTATAAAACAATCCCTAGTAATGATGCTCAAAACTTGTTAAAGTTTTAAATTAAAAATTTTTTTTACTATAAGTATACTGAATAGTTTTTATAACATAAAAATATCATCCCAAGAGAATTTTACTAGTCACCCAAAATTCTTTTAAACTTTTTTCAAGGTAAACAATAAGATAAATAACTCAAGAATAAACTAAAAACAAAGAATTGATAATTAAACAATGAAATAAGCATTAGTGAACTGGTTGATTAGTCCATGATGAAAACTAGGAATTACTTCTATCCTTATTTGCTTTTAGTTCACCTTCTGATTTAATACTACTTGGCTTTAGATATCCTATAATTATGATTACCTTCTCTCAAGATCTAATCAAGTTATCACAATTAAAATAGATAGAAATTGACTTGTGGCTTCTTGATCTATCAAAACTCTTCCAAACTATCCAATTGGATTTAAAACAATCGTATAAGTAACTAATAAACAATTAATATCTCTCTTCAATTGAATATTAATTTGATTTTTATAGGTCTATTGGGATACGAGCTCTCACTATACAACACAACGCAATTGATCCAATATAATCTTAAGATTTAAATTCAATATAAAGTAATAACCATAATATGTATAATTCATTAAATCAAGAATCAAAGTTTAACAAATAAATCAAGACTAATTCTTAAAAGGAATTTAGCAATCTATAGATGTAACTATATATCCCAGTTGAGTCATCGTTAACATTCAACAACAATAAGGAAATAAAAGAAAGGAGTAAAGAATTGATTTTGGATGTCTTCTCTTCTTTGCCTTGAGCTGGAATTCTACAACTTGTGTTCTTTAGGATGTTACTCTTTGATCCTTATTTTGTGTTTTTTGATTGTCTTTTTAGTTTTTTTCTCTTTCTTTTTGTACTTTTAAGCCTTCTATGGTTCATTTTAGTATTTTCATATGAAACTTTCGTGACATGGAAAAGTTGGAATTTGCTTGATTATGCATATTACACAATCACACATCCTTCTCCACCATCTCTCTGTCACAATCATGCATGGGATGCACAATCATGTAAAGGCTTCACCAAGCTTCCTTTTTCCCTCCTTCATGATCGTACGTCACGCATGATTGTGCCAGATCTTGTTCTCTAGCTTATTCTTCATCTTTTCTTTAATTTTCTTGTCTCCACTCATCATCAAACATGTTAAACATCCCTTAAATCATACAATTAAGATCACATTCTTCCTTAATCAATAACAATCAAACAAAACATACAAAAAACTAATAAGAACATAACCTTTTTCCCTCCTACATGATCGTACGTCACGAATGATTATGCCAGATCTTGTTCTCCAGCTTATTCTTCATCTTTTCTTTAATTTTCTTGTCTCCACTCATCATCAAACATGTTAAACATCCCGTAAATCATACAATTAAGATCACATTCTTCCTTAATCAATAACAATCAAACAAAACATACAAAAATAATAATAAGAACAAAAATCTTAAGTCCTAATCACATGATTATCACCTAAGAAAACACTTAAAATCATACTATAATTTACACCTATAAAGTATCCCATTGTAAAAAATAAAAAATATGAATAAGTGAGCATTAAATAAATTAACTTTATTGGCTTTAAACCAATTAAAAGGTTGAAGTAAAAGAGCAGTGCTAGTAGCCATTTGAAATGGTGACCTAGTTGATTAACCAAGAGTATTCATGACAAGGTATTTATGTTCACACCAAAAGGTTAGGTGACTTTTCACAAAAGCTTCTAAATGCTCTTGTTTTATTTTAAAGTCACTATATTGCTTTTCTTTCAACAAAGGTTATGAATGTTTAAAATTTTTTGCATCTTTCTCCTGAAGATTCAATTTATTCACTAGGTTTTTTTTTAATAAAGCTAAATTTTGAAGGATTATAGAGTTGAATTGAATTGATTTATGGCTTGATGTGAGCAGATAAATTCTAAGAAAATTAACTTTGCAATTGAATGAATAATGAAAAGTCTTGATTGATTCGACTGATTTATTAAATTTATTTTTGTAGTTTCCTCCTATTAAGGTTATAAGAGATGAAATTGATTTACCTAAAGATAGGCAAATACCTAAGTATGGGGAATTTGGTAAATTCTAACTATTTTATATTTTATCATGATATTAAGAGTGTTATGCTTACGTTTGGATTTTTTTATTAGATTTAGTACGCAATATCATTTAAATTCTTTACAAGCCTTGTTTTAGCTCCTAAATAAAAAAATGAATTTAGGCAAGTTAGAGTCAAATTGGAGAAGTGTTAACAAGATTTTTAGGGAAAACTAGTTAAACTTGAACATAAGTCAAATGTATGATTTAAGGTTTAACTATCAAATTCTAAGCTAACACGAGAGTGACACAGACCCATATGGTTCGCACATTGATGATTATTTTTATGACAATTCTAGGGTTTTATATTTAAAAGAATAGATAGTGGATAAGGAATTAAAGTAATAATAAGGAGTCAGACTAAAGTATTTTTGGATAAGAAAAGGAGCAACTTTGGAGGTAAAAAGGGGGATTCCATCAAGATTCAATCACAAAAATTTAAGATTTTAAGATCTACAAGAATGATTTCTCCTATGTTGTTTTCTTTATTGACTCTTGAAACCTCAAATCCAATATATTGGATGAATATAGAACAATTTTCTGTTGTAATTTCCTCTATAAAATCATCTTTAGGATTTTGATATCAAGATTGAAGATATTGTTTAAGTCTCAAATCAATGATACATAAAAAGCCTTTTTTAGGATAGATTTATAAGTGACAATGTGTTGATTGCTCAAAATTGTCCAAAGGATATTCAAGGAGAAATTCCACTAAAATTTGTGCCATTAATGTGGATTTCTACAAAAAATACGTCTTTATAAGTTGCGAATATATTATAAACCTCTTACAAGTTGTTAGATTCCTAAGAATATTTAGGAAATGGATTAAAAGAAATTAAAACAACTAACTTTAGTGTGTTATTGAATGGTAAACAAATTGGAATCTTCACAGGGGCAAGGGAATTTGACAATGGAATCCATTATCATCTTTTTTTAATCATATATATAAAAACATTGAATCATTTAATGAGGAACAATATTTCTAAGGATCCTAACTTTAAGTTCAAAAATAAATGTAGGGAGTTGGAGTTCTTTTCTTATTTTTATTGATGATATAATTATCTTCTCCAAGGAATATGGCCAATAACTAATCAACTTAATGACTTCCCTTCAAATTTTCAAGGTATATCAAGATTGAGCGTTAACTTCCACAAGAGTCAGATGTTCTTATCAGCTAGTGCAAACCTAAGAGCTAGATGGCTTTCTAAACTATAGAGAATGTATACCATTGTTAGAAAAAATCTAGAAAAGAGTATATAATTAGGAAAAAACATTATCATATGAAAATAGGGTAATTATGATCAAAGTTGTACTAAACTTAATACATACTCACTTGATTTCTTATCTCTTCCTTGCCAAAAAGATATCTAAAACTATTTAGAGAGAATTTATAAGCTTTCTTTAGTTGGGAGCTCACAACAGGAATTACAAAGAAAAATCAACATGGAATGAAATTTTCAAGGCAAAGTGTGAATGAGGGCTAGGAATCGCCTCAATACACTTTAGTAATAAGTATTTATTGCTAAGAGATAATGGAGCCTTATAGTGAATAAATAGTCATTGTGGGATATATGGGTACATACGTACATGTTGAAAGACAAAAGTATATGGAAATACAAAGCTAGAACATCTACATCCTTATTTGTGTCACAATTATTCAATCTATGAGAAAGTCTATCAAATAACTTTAATTGCAAGGTGGGAAATAATGAATTGGCATCATTATGCTTTGACAAATGGTGAGACAAACCTTTTGGTTAATGTACACCTCATACCTATATTATTAGAATGTTTCCTTATTAATTCCAAAGTCAAATTATAGATGAATGGGAAGTAATTGAATGATGTCCCCATAAAAGTATCCCTAGGTCCACCAAGATATAGAACTACACAAGACAATGAAGATTAGTATATTTTGCTTAAGCATTCCTTTAGCGTCTTTAGCAATAACTCTTATAGTGGAATAAGATGAGAAAGATTTCAAGGAGAAAAAGAGATACATAATAAGGATGTTCCACCGAAAGTAGCTTTCTTATTATGGTTAGTTACAAAGAAGAAAGTTAGAATAATGGATAAGTTAAGATATATGAACATTGTGAATACATGCTTCATGTGTAAACAACAACTAGAAACTCAAAACCATACTTTCTTTGAACAAATTTTTTCCAAGGAAAAATGGGATAGTTTAACAAATAAATTCCAAATAGCTAACAATAAAGGAAACTTTCTAAAAGAATTAACTTAGATGGTAACAGATAGATCCATAACTAAAAAAACAAAGCAGTGATTTTGACAACTGTGGGATGTTGTACATATAACATATAGAAGGAGAGAAAAGCTAAATGTTTTAGAGGGATAGAGAAACCTATTAACTAGATGTTAAAGGAAATATAAATTAGGGTTATAAAAATATTATTTAGTAAAAGGGACAATAGGTGCTATAACACAATAATAGTAAAAGCATGAAGTATTAATATTGATTCTTAGTAAGGTAAGGGAGGAAAGTTGAATCTTATAAACATAGAAGTACCATAATATTAGCATTGTAGTAAAAAATTCTATGAAATCTTAGGATGACAAACCCAATTGTGTTGAATTTTGAACAAACCAAAAATTAAAACCTAAATCTTTACCACTAAACTTGTAATAGTGTTAAGAAATGAAAGTATCCATAGAGAGAGTGAGAGAATTTTTTTATCTTGAGCTAATTAGCTTAATAGGATAAAGGGTTTAGATGAATTGAATTAATTCAATTAAATAAAACTAAATTTAAAAAAATAAACTTAACAAATCAAATTTGTAAAGAGTAATTAACAGATTAAAGCCTATTTATTGGTTCAATCTCAACCCTTATATGAACATGCATAATCAAGTGCAATGTTTTTTCATCCCTCTCTTTAAAATTATTAACTATGGATTAATAACAAGCTCTGTCAATCCTAATTTTCTCTTAAATTGTAGCTAATTAAAATAAGTTCTTTAATTATAATTTAAAATAGGCTCTCTAGATTAATGCAACAACATCATTAAGAATTAGGAAAATAGGTCAATATAAAAAAAACATAAGTTTAGATTATTTAACTTATGATATGTTATATCTAATGATGCAAAATCATTATTCTGCTATTTATAAATTAGATTGATAATAATTATGTATCATACTTTTGGTAGTAAATGTATACATGAATGATTTAGCATGCCCTATTTACATCATTCATATATAAATCATAAACTTTATACTTAGAATAACATAATCAATTTTAAAAGAGAGATGAGAACAACATTATTGGGATTAATTAATGTATAAATTTGCTATTAGGCTTCGATATCCCTTGAAATGGAAGGAAGTGAATTAGTGACTCATACCTTTTCAATGAACATGTCTAAAGAGAAGAATATGTGTGAATAGATATCCCTCTTTTATATCTCCATTTAATTAGCCTTCTTAATTGCCTTTTATATTTTATAATTAGGGTTTTTATAGTGGAAGTGGTTAACACATGGTCATATAGGTGACTGTGTCCCTTAACTTTGCTTCAATTCTTTGAAAATTATGAAGATAGATGATTATAAAGAGTTATATAGGTAAAGTACACGACTGTGTATATGAATTATATAGGTGTGTACATATTTACACTTGCAAAACAATGTCGTCAAAGTTATACATATTTATAATGACTTACATGGTCTCTTACACGATTATATAAGTGACTTAAGTGAGGATGTTCCTCTAAAATTACTCCAATTCTTCCATTTTTGTCTTAATTTTTCCCTAATTCATCTCCTTCTGATCTATGAAGGCAAATAAAACTGAATAATAGTAAAACTACCCAAAACTACAAAGTTAGGTTGTTTTGGTTCTTCTTCATACAACTTGATCCTATATAAAAAATATGAACCAAAATAAGTAATTTAGACACAAAACAAACATTAATCATTAGGGATTAGGGGATAAATAAATAATCAATTAATCACTTATCATATTGTAACAAGTGTTATACTATCTTAATTACACTGTGAGTGGTCTTTATAACAACCTTTTATTATGAAAGGTTGTACTTTCAATTCTTTTTTAAAAACCTCTTTTACTAATATGATATTTTTAGGGACACATGACACTTTACATGAATAAATATGTCATAAGGAAATTATTATAAATTATCAATCATATAAATGGTATGTATCAAATAAATTAATTTATCATATTTATCATATTTGTATGTGATAACTTATATCAACATATTATAATTCTACAGTTTATACTATTTGGAGAGAAAGGAATTAGAGATTGTTTAATAAGACAACTATAGATAAGCATGTTTTAATTCACAAGCTACATTATTAGATAAGAGAAACTCTGGCAGCCCATCATAATGCAAAACAACTGAGCTTCTTTTTTGGAAGACAATGGAATCTTTAAATTCCTATTTTTTTTCCTAAGGATATATGTAAGGGTAATCTATTTCATTTTAATTTTTTAAAAAAAGGAAATTGAATTAATAAATAAGGGTTAATATTTGATCATGTCTAACTATTACAAAACAAAATGATCATAAAGTTACAAACTAGCTAGATTTGGAAAATTAGCAAATATGATAAAATAGGAAGGATTATTAGATTTTCCACACTATTATACTTTGTGAGCTAATGTAAGAGTCATTTCTTTGAGTCAATAATATGGTTCCTAAGCAAGATATGCTTCAACTATAGCGTAACACTCCAACTAATGATTTCTGACCATAAGTTAGGAGGTTGACACAAGTGATAGTTGAATTATGAGATGCCAAGAATATTTACTAAACCAACATTAGTAGAACAAAATATCAATATTTTCAAATGTAGATTTACATAAACAACACCAATTAATGAAATATGTGTAATGAGTTATCTTATCCAGAGTTGTCAGTCTGTTCTTGATTATCAACTATGTAATGAAGGATTTGTAAGGTGAATTATGTTTGAACCAAATCAACTTGCGCTAAGAAATTTGTAGGTTGAAGCCTCTGAATAAATTTCATTAAGATGGATAGATAAATTTTCCTAAAGATGTTATTAGCCATTTCAACTCATCCTGTGTAGAGTAATCAAGCACAATAGAAGACATAAATGGGTTACTGCTAGTGAGTTATTTGATAATGAGCCATTCAAGAGATCCAATGCATTTGCAACTTTGATGTTAGTGTGGAGATTGATGGAAAAGAAGCTCGAATCCAATATTAAGGAAAAAGGACCAAATGTAGTCCAAGTATCATACCATAAGTATATGAATTTAATATCATGAACTAAGTGTTTATAGTGACTTTTAATCACTTCTCTAAATTTGAGCAAATTTCTAAAAACAATATAAGAGTTGGAAGATTGTTTGATTTCCACAAACGTTGATCCTTGATAACGTAAGTAAGGGTCAATGTAACCTATAATGAGCTTTTGTTAATAAATAATCTCCAGAGTCTCTTAGTAAGAAGAATTAAGCAAAGACATTTGATGGATAGAATGCCTAGATCACCACAACTTCTAAGTAAATAAAATTTTGACCATTTTACTTTAAAACGTCCACGACCTTTAGATATCCATAGGAAATTCTTGAATAGTTTCTCATTCTCTTTAATTACTACATAAGGAAAAATGATATGCGAGGCCCAATAATGAGACAAAGATATCAAAATAGAATTGATCAATTGACATCTATCTATAAAAGATAAAGCTTTGGAGTACCAACTTTCAATCATGTTTTTAATACTACTACTAAGGGTCTCGAAATTGATAAAAGTTGGTTCTTTGGAAGAGATAGGAACACTAAGGTATGTAATAGGAAGTTGAGCAATTTTGAAGCTAGTGATATCAGATACCTTTATAGCCAAATAAGAAGCACTAGCTAAAAGATAAATGTTAGTCTTTCAGAGTTTGTAGATAAATCAAATAAGGAAGTGAACATATTGCATACCTTAGAGATAAGAGTGATAGATATAATATCAGCTTTGATGAAGATAAAAATTTCATAAGCAAAATTGAAGTCGATTAGAATGAGTTTCTTACATTTTACACAGAATTTAAAGATGGAGTTCTTTAAAGTAGTGCTTTTAATCAGCCTAGTAAGTGCTTAAAAACTAGTGTAAACAAGTAGGGTGAAACAGGATTGCCTAGCCTGATACCCGTAGTAGCTTGAATAGGATGAGAAGCTTGACCATTCAATAAAATTGTGTAAGGCATAGTTAAGATATAGTGATGAATCTAATAATGAAGAGATAAGGAAATATAAAAGCTTTTAGCAAATTGAGGATGTAATTCCAATCTATCAAGTTATAGGCCTTTTGAAAATCCAACTTAATTGCACAATTGTTACTAGTATTCCTCCTATTGTAATGTTTTAAAAGTTCTTGTGCAATTGCTATGTCATCTTTAATGTTCCTATCAGGAATATAAGCACATTGAGCTAATAGTACTCTTTTGAGCCTCTCTACTATTATTTTGGAGATGATCTTATAAATGGATGTGTAATAAGAGATTTTGTTAAAAGTCATTAAGGGATTAATCATCTTTCCTTTTAGGAACCAATGTAATGAAAGTTCTATTGATCTTCTTTAATAAAGCTTTGTTACTAAAGAACTCATATACAACATCTATAATAGTTCCACTCATAATGCTCCAATTCTTAGAAAATGATAGATTATTAAAACCACCTAGACTAGGGGCCTTGCATTTTTCTGGATTCTGGAGACTTAATTTCAAATTTAATATGAAAAGGAGTAACTGTGGATGATAAAAATTCAGCATCACTTAATGATATCTTTTATTGCAAAATTTCATTAAGGATTCTACTAAAAGAGGAGGTTGTAGAATGAGAGCTTAGCAGTTCCTTAAAGTGTCCGATAGCCTTTAAGATAAATTCATCTTGTGAGTGGAGTAGAGTACCATCAAACATCAAAGAAAAAATTCTATTCTATGATTTCCTTTCTTGGTCAGATCTTTGAAGGAAAGCTAAATTTATATCACCTTCTACTAGCCATCTATTTCTAAACCTTTGCTTCCATAATGAATAATCAAACTTTGCTGCTCTAATATAATTAGAAGAGGCTTGCACTTAAGATTCTTGTAATAGGGGATTGACAAGATTCAACATTAGCTAATTATGTGCCTTATTTAGGGCTTCTCTAGTAGTATTTAGTAAGTGGTGAATGATACCAATGTTATCTTTGTAGAAGACTTTAATTTCCTCTCTAACGCTGTTGAGTTTTTTTGGCACACTGAAATTTCTTAGACCTCGAGCTGAAAGAGCTCATTCTTTTCCTGACATCATCTTTGAAACCTTCAAAACTCATCAAGAAATTCGTTCATCTAAATGGATTCCTTATAGTAGGTTATGAAGAATTTGAGAAAATTAATACAAGTGAATGATCAGATATCATTGGATTAGGAAAGAAAGCATAAGAATTAGGAAAAACTTGTGTCTATTTTGAGTTAAACATGCCCCCATCTAGATTTTCCCTTAAGAAAGTAGAGTCTTTATGTTTGTTACTTTATGTAAAATGGTTTCCACCTATTGCCAGGTCACCGACATCAATTTCATCAACGAAAATTTTAAAGTCTTCAGATAAAGTTCAATTAGAGAAATTCCCATTAGCTTCATTAATATATAAAGTAGCTTTGAAGTAGTCAAGCAGAATCCAAGGAGTGTTAATCCTTTGACGGATGTTTTTAAGCTTATTCCATAGGTGAGTTCTCTAATAAGCATGACTAAAAACATAAATCACTGAGTTATCTAAGGGCGAGTTACTACTGCGAATTCTGATCTCGAGATATATGAGCTGATCATAGATAAAGGAATTCAGATGCTGAAGCACATCAAAGTTATTGGTTAGAAAAATTCTTCCATTTGGATGAGAACTTAAATTAGAAATGGACCTCCAGCTACCAGGAAACAAATTAAAAATAATATAGTGATTTTGATTCATTTTGATCTCCAAAATGCCAAATAGAGATAACAATACTAGTTTAGAAACTCCTTTTGAGCTTGGTAAACGTGTTTCCATTCCAAGTAAGTTATTGGATGATGTTGGAATTTTAACAAATTTCTCCTTGAATTGATTCTTGTTTAGTGAATTAGTAAGAACAATATAGGTATTTTGTAAGGTTTCAGTGTTTAAAACCTAAGAAGATTAGAGAGACGAATGCAAATCTACATTCTCTTGCATTCGTCTCTCTAATCTTCTTAGGTTTTAAACACTGAAACCTTACAAAATACCTATATTTACATTCTCTTGCATTAATTCATAATAATTTTTAGTGTTAAACACCTTACCTATAACCTTCCATACTTCCTTTTTTTTTTATGTTAGGTGGTTTCCAGCTATAGGTGACCCTCACTTTATCTTCTACTAGCTGCAAATTTTCTTTATATTTCATTATAGAGGTAACTTCAAGCAAGTAAGTGAAAGTGTCAACAACTATGCATACTCTTGTGAAATTGATTCTCTTTCTTTCAGTTGTGGGTTAATCCAACCACAAAGGTCTCCCTATGAAGCTTGCAAGATGAATCAAACCATCAGTTGTCCAATACTCTAAAGGTATTTCATAAATGCATTACCTCAATGGAATATTAGTTTATTTATATTATCAAAACTAACTCTAGGTCTCTATGGCTAAATGAGGAAAGGTTTGTCATAAATATGCCAAGGTTCAGATTTAATCACCCCATTGCCATAATTAGAGGCATTGAATTTGAAGAAAAAGATTTCTTTATTATTCAAAATAACATCAATCATGCCATATTGTTTCCAATTACTCCAAGCCCATGCTTTATGGCTATAAATCATACCCTCTTATTAAGAAAAATCCAACCAATGTGGATTGCCACTTTTGTATACTAGATTAAAGAATGGATGCTAGAGGAGAGACAATTAGCTTGTTAGCTACATGAATAGGTGGGCAATAGGACAATTTAACATCAAGGTTAATGTTGCTAGCAACTTGCACCTATGATCGCTTATAGATAAGAGGAACATGTAGGGTTCAAGTTTATTTAGAAACACAATAGATGTTGGGAAGGGTTTAAATGTATTTGAGGTGTTGAAGACATAGCTAGAGTGGAGGGTGTGACAGGCAGGAATAATTCAGCTAAGAGGAGGGATATGTTAGGACTGATGGTTAAAGGCCCAAATGTTAGATAAAGAAGTAGAAAAGGGAAAAAAGTACAAGATGCATGACCAAAATGAAGATGAAATAGTGCAAGAAGAGAGTTTGAATCTAAACAAAAAAGGGTAGATGAGAGGAGGGAGCACTTGTAGTTAACAAATAAACAATTAGTAAAGATTTAGCAGCTAGGAACTACATCTTCATCCTTAATTGGGAGTTACATGTTCATCCTTACAGTTCAATTATTCTACAGTAAATATGGAAGTCCTCACAACATGCCCACATCTTTCCGACTTGCTCTTGCCAAGCTTTAGAGTCCACTCTTAACTCTCACGCTCAATCATAGTGTTTCATTCATGATGTTTCACTCGATGTTTTGCATGGTGTTTCTTAATTTAGCTTTATAAAAACCCTTTGATGCCTTTTATGGCTTTAATGAATTCTTTTTATCTTTCAAAATTTTTAATTTATTTTATATAAATTATTATGTTTAGTTAATTAATATAAATGCATTTATTAATTTAATATGACAGTAGATTAAATCAATCATTAATTTTTATTTATAATATAATAATATAAATAAATAAAATGATAGATTTTATATTTGTATGATTTATTTTATAAATAATTAATTATTAATATCAATAATTTTCTACAAATAAAGAAAAATGTATAACTTCTAGTTATTTTATTGATTTATTCAAATTATATCTCATTTCTTATATAAAAAAGTATTACAAATTTTATTTATAAAATTAATTTATTTTAATGATAATTAAAAATATATTAACTGAGAGTAAATTAAGTCTTTTATAAATAAGACAATAAGGTAATTCGTTCAATGAAAATTAGTGTACACCTGATTCATAAAGTCATCATCCTATGCTTAGGAGACTAGCTCCGTAATACACTCTTTAGGATCAACCGATACAGAAAATCATATAGGAGTTTAATCTATTCTAGCTACTTATGCATTTAACTTGCTTTAGATGATAAAGTTATTGTATGAGGTATTGCTAATTATCAATGGTAGCATACTTTTCTATTATATTATTACTATTGTAAATGTGAAGCTCCTATTCTCTCTTATTCTTCTCGTCTATTTCCTTGTTTCCTAGAATGTCTCCTTATTTCTTTCTCCTTTTGTTTTTTAGCTACTCTAGCTGCATCTAGTTTGTTTTCCTTCTAATCTCACTTTAATGTTTTTTGCTTGCTAGTCCTCCTCCTTTTCTTCAATTGTGTTTATCTTACTTTTATCTCCTCTCCTTATAACCTTAACTATATTAGACATTAGCTTACATACTGTAGAACTAGTTTCCATATGGAGCTAATTCTCACCTTCCCCCTATAGTGTTTTGGTCTATTGGTTTGGTTTTTACTGCCTTTTTTTATTTAGTAATGACTTTTTAACTCCCTATTACCTTTTAACCAAACTAGCCTCCCTCCCCTCCAACTTTCATCCACTTCCTATTGAAGTTTTAAATGAAAAACTTTCTTTACTGCAAATATATAAATCGTATCTTACAATATAAAAAATGTCATCCTATGAGGACTGTAGTAGCCATCCAACAATTCTTGTAAACTTTGTTTAAGATAAAAAAATAAGACGAATAACTAATAATTAAAATAAAAAGAATTAATAACTAAACAATGGAAAATATAGTAGTAAATTTGATTGATTAATCAATGATGAAAACTAGGAATTAGTTATATCCTTAATTGTTTTTTCTTTACCTTCTTGATTTAATCATACTTGATCTTAGATATCCAATAATTATGATTACCCTCTCTCAAGATCTAATATAGTAATCTTAATTAAAATGGATAGAAATTGAATTGTGATCTCTTAATCAACCAACACTATTTATAAATATGTAATTGGATTTGAAGTAATCCTATTGATAACTAATAAACAATTACGATCTGTCTTCAATTACCTACGAATTTGATGTTTATAGGTTTATTAAGAAACCATATCTCACTGAGCATCTCAACACAAGTGATTCAATCTAATGTCACGATTTAAATTGAATATAAAATAATAAACATCATAAGATATTTCATTAAATCGAGAATGTAAAGTTCAAAAAATTAATTATGGGTAATTTCTAAAAAGGAAATTAGCAATCCCTAGATGTAACTATATATCCAAATTTAATCATCGTTAATATCTAAACACAAAAAGTAAATACGAAAAGAGTAGAGAATTGAATTTGGATGTCTTCTCTTCTTTGCCTTAAGCTGGAAAATCTGCAGCCTTGTTCTTGATAATTTTACTCTTCTGATATACTTTTGTTATGTTTTTGTAGCTTTGAAGTGATGTTTTTCTCTTTTTTCATATACTCTCGAGTCTTCTAAGGTTTTCCACATATTTATCTTTCAAAATAGTGCCAAAACTTGTATAAAAAAACTCACAACCTAGAAAAATGCCCTGCACAATTGTGCATGGGATGCATGATTGTGCCAAAGACTTTCCAATATGCTGCTTCCTCGTGCATGATTATGCATAGCTATGTACAATCAAACCAAACATATTTCTCCAAAATTTTCTTCATCTTTTCTTCACTTTTCCCTATCTCCACTCATCACGAAACACATCAAACTATCTCCACTCATCACCAAACACACCAAACTATCCTTAAAATATACAATTATGATCAAACTCTTACCTCAATAATCAATCAATAAAACATATAAAAACACTAACAAGAACATAAATCTAAATTCTATACACATTATTAAAGTAAATCACATGTTAATATAGAACTTACGTACAATATACAATGTACACAAGAAGGAGGCATGAATTGTGTAATCTTTTTGTGAATAGACAAAACCTTTGATATTTCTTGAAAAAGAAACTTTTTCAAGTGTTAGATGAATACCAAATCGCAAATAACTTGTACAATCCTGTATAAGAACAATAGTATTTAAGAGTCAAGAGTTAGAAGATAGACGATGTGATTTTTATACTGGTTTACCCCAAACCGTGGGCTACGTCCAGTCCTCAGAATCCTTCTGAGTTTTCACTATACTTCATCAAATTTACAAGAATTCTTTCCTCCCTTCCAGAGCCTCTTCAGGTCTCTTACACTGAGTATTCTTTCAACTATCTTAGCCTCTCTAGGCTCTCGGTCTTTTGTTTCTCTCACTAGAAAGATAATGTGAGCTTTTGTTACAGTAATATTTGCTCTCTCGTATCGCACTTTGTATATAGAATTTCTGAGTAATCACTTGTAAGCAAAAAGATTGTTCAGTCTTCGACTATGACTAGTATTTATAGCCTAAGTCTTCAACTGCTT
>JANSVA010087949.1:0-11129 GCA_025504915.1 Erythroxylum reticulatum
TAACTACATAAAAACTGACAGTATATATCAAACAAAGAAGCTAATATCACAAGCAAAAAACCATAAGAACAGAAAATCCAGAAAATCCAGAAAAAACCTAAGCAGAATAGACTGATTAATCAAGAACCATACCCGAAAAGAGGAGGCCGTGGAGAAGGAGAAGGAAGAGAGAGTGATAGCGCCAGGAAAGAGGGAGAGCAACTTTTACATACCTCTGGTTCAATCCTGAGGTAGAGAAGATGGGTGAGCGTCGTTGGAGAAGGAAATCACATCCTATGGAGACTGGTTAAGTTTATGTAAGGTTTATTTATTTGGGTTTATTAATGGGTTCATGTATTTAGATATGAAGAGTCATTTTTGTTCCTATAAATACTTCTTTGCACTTGAACTAAATCATTCAATTGAAATACAACCTCTTCTTCTAAACAATTCTCTCCTCTCTAGACCTCCTCAATTCTTAACACATTTTTGTCTTGTTCTTCGACAGGGAAGTATAATATTTCCTTTCTTGTTATGGATTTTTCTTCTCCAAGTTCTCAGAATTATGATGTTTTCCTGAATTTCAGGGGTACAGACGTTCGTAACAACTTCCTCGGTTATTTGATCGCAGCTCTTAATCATGCATCTCTCAATATATTTGTCGATTACAATCTTAGAAGGGGCGAGGATATTAAGGTATCACTTATGAATGCAATCCAAGATTCTAAGGTTGCATTAACTATTTTCTCTGAAGGTTATGCTTCTTCTCCATGGAGCTTAGACGAACTTGTGAAGATTAGGAGTGTAAAGACAATCCTATGCTCAAACAAAAAGTTTTTCCTGTTTTCTATCACGTAACTGTCTCAGATGTTTCAGACCAAAGTGGGGTTTTTGCTCAAGACTTTGCTAACCATGAGAGTGACCATGAAAGTCGCAGAAAAGTCCCATATTGGAGAGCTGCCATGAAAGCTGCCAGTTGTCTATCTGGAAGAAGCGTGAAGAAGATGAGGTATAATTACACATTCCATGTTTATCAGATATAATATGGAGATGTTTTCATTTCTTACTATCTTAACACCTTTGCAGCCCGGAGATTGATGTTATGATACAAATTGATAATGATGTACTGGAAATTCTAGGCAGAAAGCCCCTGGAAATATCATCAGGGAAGCTGAAAGATAGCCCAAATACGCAACAACATCATGGAAATGGTTCAATATAGACCATCTCAACAAGTCAACATGTACAAGTTGAGGACTTGAATACAGTTATAATGTCAATGCAAACCACAACCTCTTCATCTGGTGGATACAATACAAATGGAGTCAACTCCTATGGTCTTGGAAGCAACACGGTTCCAAACAATTCTGTGTCCAGACTAGGAATACCCAATCCTTCTGTCTCTAATTTTGGAATGTTGGGTAACTCCGGGCAATTTGCAGGTTTTCTTTGCCCATTCTGCAGCAAAAGGACCTTCTGATTTGGGATAAAGTTTCAAGTAAAACAATATCATGTTTTAAGCATCAATGTGTAGCCTGATAAATAATAAATGTGGCAAGCAGCTCTTTCTATTGGTTTTCTCGTTGAACTCAATGTAAACGTAAAAAGGATGATAAAAGAAAGTTCAAACCTCAAAACTTTTGAGTGTTTCTGTATATTTTCCTGCGTAGACTTGTACTAAAGTCTCAGAGAGTGGTTTTTTCTTCCTGTCACTCTCCCAACCCAATTAGTTTGCATTTTAAAGGGCTCTTCAAGAAGATCATCGTGTAAAGAAAATATAATAACATAACATGCATCTCATAACACAACAACATTTACGTGTAAACAAGACACATGCATATTATTCATGAATATAGCAACAGAAGCATAACCGAATGAACATACCTCTAGCCATTGCTCCACCGATGTCCAGTAAGCTCTCTAAATTTTGAATCTTCTAGCCTCTCTTTTCCCACGATGCGATGGTGTCTATTTCGTGTGTTGGAGGATAGGGACCCAAAATTGACCTTTTAAAACATTTCATCATCTTTGCCCATTACAGAGGATGAAACTCGGAAGCATGGGCATTAACGTGTGCGTGATGAAGGGTTAAGCATTAAATGGATCATAATCTCAATAGTAGGAACAGTAGGTAAATTTTAAAAAATCTTACATTCTCCCACTTGGTCCATTTAACCCATCACCAAACATAAGAAGAAACCAAATATATAAATCATGACAATAGGTCCTCTTATAGTGAGTATTATCTTCTATGTATTACATATATAAAATTTCTCATTACTAGCCCTTAAACTTAATGAATAAACCATATGCTTATTCTAGGTCCAAATTAGATGATATTTCTCAAACCAATCAAAGATATGTGTGCACAAAAACATATGAGGAAATATCAAATTAAATAAGAGTTCTATTATTGCAACAAATATACAACAAAATTCACATTATCGAACCAAGTCCCATTTGTACTACGTGATCTCTAAACTGCTTAGGTGGCATGCCTTTAGTTAAAGGATCTGTAATCATCAAATCAGTGTTAATGTGCTCTATGACAACTTTCCTTTCCTTAATATGATCTCTTATGGCTAAATACTTAATGTCAATATGCTTACTTCAACTTCCACTCTTGTTATTTTTAACCATAAAGACCACAGCTGAGTTGTCGCAATACAACCTTAATGGCTTAAAAATTGAATCAACAACTCTAAGCCCATAAATGAAACTCTTCAACCATACACTATGCGAAGTGGCCTTAAAACATGATACGAACTCAACCTCTATAGTGGAAGTAGCAGTTAAGGTCTGCTTGGCACTTCTCCAAGATATAGCTCCACCAGCTAGCATAAAAATATAACTAGATGTTGATTTCCTTGAATCAATGTAGCCAGCAAAGTCTAAATCGTAGTATCCAATTGCTGCCAAGTTCTCAGTTCGCCTATACATAAGCATGCAGTCTTTTGTGCCCTAAAGATATCTCATAACTTTCTTTGCAGCTTTCCAGTGGTCAACACCTAGATTACTCTGATATTTACCTAACATTCCAACAGCGTATGCAATGTCAAGTCGGGCGTAGACCTGAGCATATATAAGGCTTCCAATAATTGAAGCATGTGGAATGCTCTTCATGTGTTTCCATTCAGAATCATTATTGGGGCATTGATTCAAACTGAATCTATCACCCTTCACTATGGATGCCACACTTGGTTCACAATCTTTTATCCAAAATCTCTCTAAAACTTTGTTGATATAGGTGTTTTGAGACAAACCCAAAATGCCTCGAGATCTTTCTCTATGGATCTTCATGCCAATGACAGAAGATGCCTCACCTATATCTTTCATATCAAAATTCTTTGAGAGAAATTGTTTCACCTCATAGTATAAACCCTTATCATTAGTCACAAGTAAAATGTCATCCATGTATAACACAAGAAAACAAGTCTTACTCCCACTGACCTTCTGGTATAAATATTGGTCCATCATATTCTCTTCAAAACCGAATGAAGTGATAACCTTATGGAATTTTAAATACCACTGTTAAGAGGCTTGTTTTAATCCATATATGGATTTATTAAGCTTGTAGACTAAATGCTCACCATCACTAGAGGAGAATTCTTCAGGTTGCTTCATGTAAACTCTTCCTCTAGTTCACCATTGAGGAACTCCGTTTTCACATCCATTTGATGTAACTCAAAATGAGCTACCAATTCCATGATTACACGAAGATAATCTTTCTTAGATACATGAGAAAAAGTCTTCGTGTAGTTGATTCCTTCCCTCTGAGTGAACCCTTTGGTAATAAGTCTTGCTTTATGTCTCTCATATTGCCTCGTGAGTCTTTCATTGTCTTAAATACCAATTTATATCTAATGTTTTTCACACCATTTGGCAACTCAATGAGATCCCAAGCTTGATTAGATGCTATAGAATCCATCTCATCCTTCATAGCATTGTACCACAAGTCCGATTCCTTAGAACTCATTGCCTATAAAAACATTTCAGGATCATTTTCAGCTCCAATGTTGTAATCTAAATCTTGTAAATACACTATATAATTACTAGGTATTGCTGACCTTTTAACCCTAATAGATCGCTTCAATGTTATATCATCATCCTCACGAAGAAACTGTTGCTCAACCTGTTGTTCAACTGGTTGCTCAACAATTTCTGGTTGTTCCTCATTTACAACTTGATCTACTAGACTGGTATTAACAACTTGTAGAACTTCAGTAACTAGATGTCCAACACCCATTTCAACTTGAGAGGTGTGAATGACAATCAATCTATCACTTGAACTAAAGGGTTAAGCTTCATAATGGCCCTTTTCAAAAACTATATCTTGAAAATGACCACACCCACTAATCAAGTCATTCTCAAGAAATTTTGCATTTCTTGATTCCACAATTCTAGTGCTGTGAGATGGACAATAGAATCTATACTGCTTAGACCTTTCAGCATATCCAATGAAATACGCACTAATGGCCCTTGTGTCTAGCTTATTCTCCTATAGGTTGTAAATTCTCACTTCAAACAGGCATCCCCAAACGTGTATATGCCTCAAACTCATTTTCCAACCCTTAATAACTCAAAAGATGTCTTTGAGACAACCTTGGTTGGAACTCGATTTAATATATACACAATCGTCTTTAAAGCTTCAGTCCACAAGAATTGAAGAAGTTTTGTGTTACTCATCATACTTTTTACCATGTCCATTAAGGTTCGGTTTCTTCTTTCTGCCAACCTATTCTGATCTAGAGGACCAGGTATGGTGTAGTAGGCAACAATCTCATGTTCCTGAAGAAACTTCACAAAAAGACCAGGCACTTGTCCACTTTCAGTGTATCTACCATAGTACTCTCCACCTCTATCTAACCTCACGATTTTAATCAGTTTTTCACATTAATTCTCCGCTTCAGCCTTAAACATTTTAAAGGCATTCAAAGCTTTGTCTTAGAACGAAGTAAGTAGAGATACATTTATCGCGAATAATCGTCTATGAAGAAAAGTATTTTAGACTATTTGCATCCATATTTGGACAACAAATATCTGTATGTATGATTTCTAACAGGTTTGTACTCCTCTTACCACCCCTTTTAGACTTGTTAATTTGATTACCCTGAATGCAATCCACGCAAGTCTCAAAGTCAGCAAAATCAAAGTACCAAGTACCCCCTTCATTTACTAATCTCTTAATTCTCTCAATGGAGATGTATCCTAATCTATGGTGCCATAACATAGAGGAATCTTCATTCATAATGCATTGTTTCAATCCAGTAGTGACATCCATGAAAGTATAGGCATCATTATTTTGTAATTAAATGGAATAAAGACCATCAGATAATGTACCATAACCAATAACTTCAAATCCATTACATAAACTAAAACCAAAATCTGAAAAGCGAAAGGAAAACCAAAAGGTACAATTCTTGATACATAAATCAAATTTCTAGAGGAATTTGGAACATAAAAGGTCTTTTTCAAATACAAAATAAAGTCACTGCTTAAAACCAAACACTACAAGAATGTTTGGATTTACCGACGGAGAAAACTTGTCGGCAAATCTTAATATTCCGTCGCTATTAATAGTTACCGATGGAATTTAACGGCTGGCAAAGTCGTCGTTAATCAGAGCGTAGTTAAATTTAACAACGAAATATCAAATGTTTGTCCGACGGTAAAAAGACGTAAATATTGAAACGGATTAACAGAATCGGTCGGTAAATGAAACGGACAACCTATTAACGGTATATGAATTTTTGTCGGTAATATGTGAACATGTTTTCTAACGGTGTCCTTATTCTGTCGGTAATATGTTAACATATTTGCCGACGCTTAATTGGTAGTTAGAATTTTTTTAAAAATCATGACATTAAAATTTGTTTAATGATCTTATAAAAAAATGCATAATTTAAACAGTTGTGAATTATCTGTGTATATTAATTTAATTTGTGTATATATTAAATTTGTTAAAAATAAATTAATTGTTAATATAAAGTTCAAATTTTGTTAAGTGATAATAAAAACATTGAAGTTTACATAACATATCTTTGTATTTCAAACCAAATGACTACAACAATCCTAATGTCCTGGTGATGGAGGGTGCTCAGAGGTGCTACGCTTCCCCTTTAGCTGCTCAAGCTCTTGTTTCAGTTGAGTCATCAATTTGCTCTTGCAAGTGAGCCATCTGGTCCATCTTCTCTTGCATGTGAGTCATCTTCTCCATCACCATATGCAATGTGGCCCAAAGCTGGGTGACTTTCGATGATTGTGGTTGTCTGGTAGATGTTGTTGTACTAGATATAGAGGATTGCGAATAACAAATATTTGCAAATGAACCTAGCCCGAATATCCATCCACGACGGTCCTACCACCAATATTGAATCTATCTTTAGTTAGGAGTTTTATTGTTAACCAAAGGATGATAGAAGCCTTTAGGAGATTGTTGGTATACCATACTAACTTGTCCAAAGTATTATTTGATGACTTTTATGATAATGCCATACATTAGTTTTTGAACAAGTTAGAACTATTTCTTAACCAAATGACAAAGTACTCTACTTCATGTTTGGGGATGTATCTTAGAAGTCTTTGTATAATAGAGGAGAACCTTTTAAAGTTAGGCCCTTTGCAGCTATCCCTATAAATAATGGTAACAACCTTGATAATGTTTGGCATGCTTGTATGTAAGTTCCTGTAATTAGGATGCTTTTAGAGAGCTCTACAATAATACTTTTAAGATCATTGTGGATCTGTTACCTTAAGCTCAACATTTGTCTTAAATTCTAAAAAGTATTGGTCTTTGACTATACCTTCTAAATGTTATTTCCTTTCATAAAAAGAATATGCACCCATTATACCATAGAATTCCCTATTAATAAGGAGTTTCCAAATTCTCTTTGCTAACATCACTTTTCTCACAGATCTGATAAAAGTGATTCCAAACCCCCCTTTGTTTGTAGGCAAGTATATATTTATCCATTTTATCTTAGCCTTTAAATCATTGTTCTCTTTGCTTGTCCATAAAAAGTTCTTAAGTAATCTATCAATTAAATTTATTGGATTAAGAAGGAGGAACATTTGAGACCTTCAGTATATATGGAGATTGCTCAATATAAAAACTATCTAATGTATCCTCCCTATAGATGATAAGAATCATTTGTTCTAATTAATTACTAATTCTTTTAAGAATAAAGATGAATAATGGTTGGAGATATTTGAAAGATAATCTTACTATTGTGATGGGAATGTCTAAGTACTTTAAAGGAGTTTGCTAAAATTTAAACCTTAAAATCTGGGATAGTTCATTTCTTATCTTTTGAGATCCAATCAAGACAAAAATGGTGTTATTATAGGGGTTGATTGAGAGCCTCGAAAAGTTTGATTAGCACCCAAGAATGTATATTTTAAATTTTCAGGCAAATGTTTCAAATCAATCAATTGGTACACATCTTTCACATCACCAACAACATCAGCATTAGTCACACAAAACAAAGGCTCAGTTTGATCAAAATTTTTCAAGCATTCAAAAGAATCCAATACCATCATAAAACAAGCATCATCATCGTCTATAGCATCTTTTCTAACCATACCTTCCAAATAATAATGGGTCTTTAGGTATAAGGGAAGGAAAATATGTTACCACACAAGAAGATATGACATCTACTCGGTTACAAGTTGATGTATCACTTGGATGTTGAGCGATTTGTATATGTTGAACCTCACCTTCTCGCCATTTACATACAAGGTTAATTCCCTTTGTTGCACATCAATCACTGCGTCTCCGGTAGCCAAGAATGGTCTCCCAAGTATGATCAGGATCTCCTTATCTTCTTCCATGTCAAGGACCACAAAGTCTACAGGGAGAATAAATTTGTCAACACGAACAGGAACATCTTTTACAATACCTCGAGGAGAAGTGAGAGAATGGTCAACTAGTTGGAGGAAAATTGTTGATGACTTGACTTCTCCTAATCCCAACTTTTGGAAGATGGAAAGAGGCATGAGATTTATGCTTGCCCCCAAATCGCAAAAAACTTTACCAAAATATGTGTTGACGATCTCACACGGAATTGTGAAGCTTCCCAGATCTTTCAATTTCTGTGGCAACTTTCTTTGCAAGACTGTACTACACTCCTCGGTCATCAATATCGTCTCATAGTCTCCAAATCTCCTCTTTTTGGTAACAATGTCCTTGATGAATTTTGCGTAATTCGGTACTTGCTCAATTGCTTCAATCAAGGGAATGTTGATCTCAAGTTTCTTAAAGACTTCAAGGAATTTTGCAAATTGATTATTGATTTTCTTCCGTTGAAATCTTTGAGGATAAGGCAGCTTGGGGATGATTTTTTATTACAACTCCCCTTCCAGTTTCTTCTCCGAGTTAACTTCCTTCTCAACTTGTGTTTGTGCACTTACTTCTTCGCAAGTATTCTTTCCTTTGTTCTGGTTGGATTTAGTGGAGCTCTATTCTTTAGGTTTCACTTCCTCCAATTCTTTTCCACTTCGAAGAATGACGGCCTTGCACTGCTCTCTCAGGTTAGTTTCAGTATTACTTGGAAATGTCATTTGATTCAAATTCCCAACAGCATTTGCAAGTTGTCCCAATTGAACTTCCAAATCCTTCACTGAAGTCCCCATACTAGTTACTTGCATCTTTAGCTCATCCATCTCCTTCTCGTTCTTGTGGAAACGGTTCCTTGTCTTAGTTACAAAAGTGCCAATCATTTCTTCCAAGGAATGTTTCCGTTCCACCAATAGTGGTCCATATCCAGGTGGGTACGACATGTTCCTTTGAATACCATAGTTATATTGCTCCTTGGAGTTGTAGCCTTGACCATATTGATTTCCCATTGGTTGTAACTTAAATCCCAAGTTCCTTTAGTTAACAAACTAGGCTTGTTCCAACCCCTCATCATTGGTGTAGATTGAATGGCTAGTAGCTGCCACCTGCTCATTCTATTTTTCCTTTGACATGAATTTTGAAAATTGATTGGACAAGGCCGCTAATTGAGCAGATAACTAATTCATTTGGTCCACTTCTAAAATTCCTCTTTTTCCAGTGTTTCTCTCAGAGGGCCACTAGTATTTGTTCGAATCCATATATTCCAATAATGCAAATGCTTCTTGAGATGTTTTTCTCATCAGAGTACCACATGCTGCTGCATCCACGATGATTTGAGTTTGGCCATTTAACCCATTTTAGAACATTTCTACTTGTACCCACTCTTGGTATCTGTGATGTGGATACTTTCTCAAAAGATCTTTGTACCTCTCCCAAGCGTCATGCAATGGTTCCAAGTCATGCTGTCTAAAGGTACTGATCTTAACTCTTAACTTCGCAGCTTTACCAGGTGGAAAAAATTTAATCAAGAATTACTATGCCACCTCTTACCAAATTCGTATTCTATTAGCAGAAATTGAATGAAACCAATTCTTTGCTTTGTCCCAAAGAGAAAATAGGAACAAGGTGAGCCTAACGTCATCTTGCGTTACCCCTTCAGTCTTAATAGTGTCACATAATTCTTAGAAACTTGCAAGATGATCATTTGGATCCTCCATTACTGCTCCTTCAAACTGAACCAAATTGATGAGTCTTAGTGAAATATGAAAATTTTCAGCACGAACATTAGGTCTTTGGATACCGTGGTAATTGTCCACCACTGTTGGCTGGAAATATTCCCTGATAGGACGTTGGTGCAATTGTTCCTGTTCATTTCCATTATCTCCTCTTCCATTTGCTCCGGTCAAATTAGCTATACCGAGTCTGGCCTCTAACTGAGCTAATCTTTGAGCCATTTCATCCCTCTCTCTTTGAATTCTCTGAAGTTCTTCTGCTTGATTGTCCATTTTCTTTGCCGACGAATTGACTTTACCTTTCTTTCCAACTCTGAGTCAAACTATCTTTCTTGCCCTTTAGTGGTTCTGGGCATGCAATCCTTTTACACACAAGCTACGCAGGAAAACAAAATTGCAAAAAGAAAAGGAAACAAATAAGTCACTCTAGAGATAAAAAGAAAACCAACAAGTAAATATCAAACTAATTATAGAAGCAAACATTCAAACATTCATCCCCAGCAACGGTGCCAAAAACTTGGTCGTAAACTGCAAGTGCACGGTTGTCGAAGTGAATAATAAATCGGTAAAAACCGAGTCGTGTCTATAGGGATTATGAGAAAGTTTAATTCTACGCTAGCTAACGGTATTTGAAATCTGGTTGGATGAAATTTTGGAAAATTAAATTTAATGTAAAGAAATTTTTTTCTTTTTTTAAAACAAAACTAACTTAAATAAATTTCTAAACAACTACCCAATTCGATGCAACCAAAATAACTATGAATATGACAAATTTGTGCAGTAACTAATTAAGAAAAGATTGCAACAATTTTCTATTAAAAGTTTTAACGGCAAAGAGGAATGACTTTCTCTTAGGGAATGATATTTTTGTCAACCTTAATATTGAATTAGCTATTCTCCACAACTGAAATATTCTACCCTTGCAGGTGAATTTTAAGAGTAGTTAATCCCCTTTTTTCCAAAGATGAATTAATCTATCCACTCTAGATGTCACTTAGTAATTCCTTACTTAAGTTTTTCCTAGAGGTTCTTAAGTCCAAACCTTCAATGTTCACCTCCTAAGTTTCTTGGGTCTCCCAACTCACAAGAAAATCCTAGTCGAAATTTCCTATAATATTCTAGCAAAAACTCCCTCGCCTTTGGAAAAATCAACAAGCATATGAATAATCAGTCATGGATTCTAGCAAAATTTAATACTAAAGCATCATAAAAAAATATCAAATCCCTAAGAGAAATTAAAGTTCTAGCCACAAATCATCATGCCCAACAATCCACAAGCAAAAACCTACATAAACTCATGACGGAATCAAATAAAAATTAAGAACACGTCTCCAAATTGCAGCAGAATAATGTGCTATCTTCTTGAGTGGTGTAACGTTATTCTCCTAGCCCAGCTGCTTCAACATAAAGGTCTCCACCGGGTGTCTCCTCCACTAGCTGCTCTTGTCTCTGTTCTTCCACCTCGATATAGCTACTTCATTTAACGTCCACCATGCTGCAACGTTGTGTGTGGAGTAGAGAGTATGTGAGTGGTGAGTGTATGGTGAGTGAGGGTTGTGCGTTGTGGAGGATTGGAGCTAACA
>JANSVA010087960.1:0-11128 GCA_025504915.1 Erythroxylum reticulatum
GAAGTGTAAAAGAATAATGTTTTATTTTCTGAAACTATGTTTTTGAACAACTTTGCACTTAGAGTGAAAAAGATGACTTTTATGACATGAAATAACGTTTTCGAACTTACTTATGCATAAATGAGTCATATATGCTACGTGTATGATTTCTCTTTTGGCTTAGAGCTACAACAAGGTTTCATTTTATCGGTTGGACCAATAAATAAAAGCTCATGCCTTACTTGATTTTTGATACTTAAATATTGTATATGATTTTTTTGATTGGTGAGGAAACGATTGGCCAATTGTATGCTAGGCACAACTGATTAAGCGACCCTTGTACCCTTAACGCTGGTACATTAAATTCAAGTCGTCGTATCAACACCTTTCTATGGAATTTGCAGGTGATTCCATACCTAGGGTCTAGACACCGACAAGGTCATCACCTAGGGACATGACACTCATGTCGACTGTAGTCCGGACTCACCACGGATGAAAGTCGAGCCAACACTGAGTATCGGTGGGTGTGCACATTAGTTTGGCTAACTAGTGGTGTCATACATGATTGTTTAGGCTTATCCTGATATTGGTTTTCCTACCGAGATTTGATTGATACATATAATGTTTTTACACTTTTGTGTACTAGAACTGGGACCTATGTTCACCGGATGAGTTAGTTAACAGGCTAGGCCTATTATTCCTAACCAGTATACATTAAGTCATAGGCTGGGCCTATGTGTTTTCTATGTGACATATATTCACTTCATAGATTATCTACACCGTCTTGGTATAAATCGAATTTTATTTGTGATATATGTCTTTCCTACTCACTGAGTAACTAGTGTACTCACCTCCTTCGCTTTCCAATCATGTAGGTTAATTTAGTAAGTTTGAAGCTCTAAGTGGATCGTGCGGTCTTTTGATATTTTCAGGGTATTACTACACGTGAGTAGTTTCTTATTTTGTACTTTTGTTGTCTAGTGGCTCATGAACTGTGTTTATATATATACGATTTATGATTTTGTAAGTTAACTTTTGATTGCCTTGTTTTTTTATAAATAACTTTATGTATGAATCTTTTTATACTATTGTTGAGATTGCGTTGAGTGCACTTTAAAGTCCTGAAGTTATGGTTGGTTGTGAATATAGAAGTGTGTTTAAAATTGTTTGCAATTTTTGGGATTTTTAAAATACAGTCGTTGTGCTGCAAAATTTAAAAAGAATAAAAAAAGATATTCAGTTAACCTTGCATAGTCGGATTAAGGATATTCTGAGTGTCCTTAGCCCGGGTATGCGACGGTTGTCATAGGTCCGATATGGTACCGGGTCATGACAATTAAATTGGTATCAAAGCAGGTACCGAACCGTTGTGCCAGCTAGGCTAAACCCCAAAGACGGCTGAGCCCTAAAGGGTAGAGAGTGTGAGATCCCACATTGGTTGGAGAAGGGAACGAAGTACACCTTAAAAGGGTACAAATACCTCTCCCTTATAGATGCATTTTCCAAAAGGTGGGAAGAGCAAAACTGTGAGAGATTTGGCTCGAGGGGCAACCCAAAGCGGACAATATCTATTGGCGGGTAGTTTGGGCTGTTACAAATCGTATCAGAGCTAGGTTTTTAAATGATTGTGCCAGCCAGGCTGGGCCCCAAAGAGGGCTGGAGAGTGTAAGATCCCATATCGATTGGAGAGGGGAACCAAGTACGCCTTCTAAGGGTATGGATAACTCTCCCCCATAGACGCGTTTTCCATGCCCTAATGCACCAGATCCTATCAGAACTCCAAAGTTAAATATGCTAGGGCAAGATTAGTACCAGGATGGGTGACCTCCTAGGAAGTTCTTGAGAAAAGCAAAACCGGGAAGGCTTGGCTGGGCCAAAGCCCAAAGCAGATAATATCTGTGAGTGGGTGATCTGGGCTGTTGTACCTAGTAATGACATCAATGTATACATGTAATCGTTAATTGATGACTTAAACAATCTTTGGGAATTTGGATTACAAACTTTTGATGTTGTTGAAGGTGAAATATTTATAATGCATGCTGTTGTTTTGTGGATTATAAATGATTTCCCAGCTTATGGGAATTTGTTTGGGTAGAGCATTAAAGGGTATATAGCTTGTCCTATATGTAACCATCAAACATATTCAATGAGGATACGAAGTAAAATATGTTATACGGGTCATCGTCATTATTTAGAACATGGGCATAGATGGTGAAGAAGTAAACTATTTAATGGTACAATAGAATTAGGTGAAACTTCGATGCAGTTGTCCAGTGATGATATTGTTTACTAGTTATTACATTTGGGTGACATTACACCTGGCAAACACCTAAGTAATAGAAAGCAAAAGAAAAATGATGTCGAACTAAATTGAACAGAAAAATATTTTTTAACTTGCCATATTAGAAGGAATTACAATTAATGCACAATCTTGATGTCATGCATATTGAGAAAAATATTTGTGAATCCATTTTAGGGACTATCATGGGAATTGATGGGAAAACTAAAGACACAATTAAGGCTAGACTTGACTTGGAAGACATGAATATTAGAAAGGAATTGCATTTGAAAAGAAGAGATAATGGGTCATAAATTATCCCTTTGCTTGTTATAACATGCCGAAAAGTGAGAAACAATCATTCTATTAGTTCCTCCAATTAGTTAAATTTCCTTATGTGTATGCATCAAATATAGGTTGTTTTGTGAATATTAAAGAGGGAAAAGTTCCATGGTTGAAAAGTCATGATTGTCATGTACTTTTGCAACGATTACTTCCTACTGGAATACATGGGTGTTTGCTGAAGGATGTGTCTGTTACTTTAGGTCAATTGGGAGACTTTTTTAAGCAACTATATTACAAGATACTTCAAAGTTGAAGAGCTTGATAAAATGGAAAAAGACATTGCATTGATTCTATGTAAGCTTAAACTATTATTCCCTCCATCATGTTTTAAAGTTATGGTTCATTTGGTAATTCACTTACCATATGAAGCAAAACTTTATGGACCATATCAATTTCGATGGATGTTTCTGATTAAAAGGTAATTCAAATTAAAGTCAACAAGTTTTTTCTATGTTATTTATTTGTAACAATTCTTAAGCTTATAACTGATTTTATTCAGGTCTTTATGCTCTCTTTAGTGTTTTGTACATAATAGAGCTCGATCAGAAGGGCCTATTGCAGAGGTTTATATAGCAAATGAATGCTTGACTTTTTGTTTAATGTACTTAACTGATGTGGAGACAAGATTTAATAGACCATAATATAACTATGATTTTCATGATGACAGTAGGTTGTCTATTTTCTCCCAAAAAGTTAGGCCACTTTATGTGGGTAAATATGTGGAGTTAACTAAAGACAAATTCGAAATCATCCATTGGTATATTTTGAACTATTGCAAGAAGGTTGATGCATACATATGGTATGTATATTCCTTTTCATTCACACAATCATATTACAATTTTCTTCATTCACTCTAAGATCTTACTTTCGTTGTCTTTTTTAAATACAGAGTATAAAGAAACAATTCGTAATAAAGAGATTATTAATGTTAAAGAAAGATATAAGTAGAAGTTTGTATCATGGTTTAGAAATCGAGTAAGTTTTATATTTATTACATATCATGAAAATATGAGAATATGTCTCATCCTTATATTTATTTTCAATTTGCCGTACAGATGATACGGTTACATAACCGCAACGTGCAAGAAGCAACATCAACATTATATAGTTTGGCATGTGCGCTTTATATTTGTGGGAAGAAATATACAGGTTGCATTGTTAATAGGGTGAGAATTCATATACAAGATCGAGATAGTTAAGTTAGAAATCAAAATTGTGGGGTTGTCGCTGAAGGATATCATGAAAACAATTTCATTGACTTCTACGGTGTCATTTGTGAAATAATAGAGTTTTAGTAGTTCTACTTAAATGTAATGGTTTTATTTAACAGACATGAAAGTGAATGGACATATTACTAGCATAAATGTTACTAAGATATGGTATGATAATGATCCTTTTGTCCTTGCAAGTCAAGTCAAACAAATTTTCTACATCAACGATATTGTATTAGGTAGCAATTGGAAGGTTGTTCAAAAGTTTCAACAAAGGAATGTTTTTGATTTTTATTAAAGGGATATTGGTCAATTGGACGAGGATATAGATGAAATCTAATAAGAAATTAGATTGGAGTTCAATAATGAAGACATTCTAGTAGAAGATGCAGATATATCATCATTCTATAAAAGATATGTCGATCCCAACATAGTTCAACTAGATAGATGAAATCCAAGCCCATCTTATCTTACAAACAAATGAAGGCTAAATGACAATGATGATACTTTGCTCGAATATATTAGTAAGAATCCAATGATAATGTACTTAATGATGATGATTTTCAAAATCTTGATCATAATGATTGAATGTAAATAAACTGTTTGTATTGTTTGAAATGTTATGTTCATAATTGCTATATGTTGTTGATGTTTTACTCATGTTAATTTACGATGACTAGATACATATTTTTAAAGTTTCATTTATGTATATATGGACAGTTATGCCGAATGTTTAGCATTTGACTACTGATCTCCTTATATTCATGTGGAATATTGACGTTTGAGTTAAGATTATACATTATCTTTATATTTCATTTTAGTTGTTCAATATAATGGCACCTGGTAGAAATAAGGGAAAGAGGGCGGCAATGACAGAAGAAGTTCCTCTACCCCAATAACCAACTCAATCTGACCCTATCATTTAACAAGAAATAATTGAACATCCTCGAATCATGACAATCAGCAACAACCTTTACCAACATCATCTATTAGTGTTGAGGGATCTTCAGGTCTATTATTGTTAACCAAACATATTTACATTAATGCTAAAATTACTCATCATATGTTTAATGAGTTTTTCTTATTATGATTTTTTTATTTTTCAGGCTCCAATACTATCATTAGAAAACGAGGTAGAGGTATCACAAAAGGAGCTAAGTTGCAATAGATGAATGTTGTAATGAACAGCAAGTTGTCCGTGATCATTGACCCCACACAACGTCACCCTCTAGGTAAGATCCAATCTACAAAATTGTCCAATGATTTGGGCGCAATTGAGAGGAATGAATTGCCTTGCCTTCAACATGCTAGGCATTTGAATGAAGACGACTTGCTCCAAAATGTTTTGGACAAAGTTTCGGTAATATTTCAATTCATTTGATTATCTGTATTGTGATTTTGCTTAAAAAAACAGTAAGTTAACTTATACTTGTTCTTCATAGATGAAGCTTAATATCATTGATATCGACAAGCCTAAGGTTTCAAGCTGTGTTAGTTAACTGTTGAAACAAAGGGCAAAGGATCATTGATATAGACTTCATAACTATTACTAGTTTTCCCTTCCGATGAAAAGGCAAGGAGATATGTTCTAAAATAGGTGACTCCAAAAAATTGGAGTGAAATGTGTGATTATTGGACCTCTACGAAGGTTCAGGTTTGTTTTATTTCTCTTCATATTTCCTTCCATTAATTTTGTTTATACAGTTCATGACTACTCTTAATTTAGGAAAAGTGTGAGAAAGCCAAGGTGAACAGAGAAAAAATGAAGACTTCTCATAACATCGGCTCCAAATCATTTATTTTCGTCCGACAATAATTTGTAAGTGAAACATTTTCAACTTATTATTCTATTTCTTAATGCGATAAATTCTATTATCTTCTAATTTTTAAATTTACATAATAGAGACAAACTTAACTCCAAGGACAAGAGTGTGATAGGATCATATTGTACAAGCTAACATACTACAAGGAAGGTGAAGGCTGGGCATCTGAAGAGGCGCAAAGTAATTACGTATGTACAAAAAAATTAATATTACAGTTTATTTGTCAAGTAATACTAAGTAATTTAAATTATAGGACAAGATGTAGGAGTTGTTGCAAACATCATTGTCTTTAGGGAATCAGCCCAATGTCGATGACATTTGCAACAATGTCTTTGGTACAAGATCGGGGTATATCAAAGGCCTTGGGTATGGTCTTAAGCATGTTGGTGCATCTTCGTCACAGCCAACATATGTCGCGACGCTTTAAGAGGAGAATCAATCACTGAAGATTAAGTTATAATGTACAAAAGAAAAGTTAGATCGTAATGTAAAGAAGTGAACAAGCTTAAAAAGATGATCAAACAATTACTTGGCTAAAACTATATCAATAGTAGTGACGAGGAGTAGTCTTAGTTTGTTTATAAATTTTGTAATTAACTTGGAATTATTTTTTTATAAAATGCATTTCATTTTTAATGTTTATTTTATTTCATTTTGTTATTATTTAAAAAATGTCACCAACATTAATTATAAAATTTAACTATTTTATATTTCAATCTGTCTTAAAAATTGTAATAAATTAAATTAAATTTGTTTTTAACAATTATAAAAAAAATTATATTTAAAAATAAATGTTTGTCACTAAAACGTATTAGCTACTAAAACAAAATCGTCACAAAATGTTATTACCTACGTTTACAAGAATGTTTCTAAAAATGTTTAACTACAATAAAAAATTAGTAGCTAAAACTATTTTGATATAAAAACAAAATTGTTAGTAAAAATAATTACCTACGACTACAGTTTCGTAGGTAAAAACCTTTATCTATGAAATATATACATCACAAATTCATATGTATGACAATTTTGGTTCTCATTGGTTATATGTTTTACTGACAAATATATTGTGTATCTAAAACCTTTCTGCGACTATTTCGAAAAACATCACGGATATTGTTTTACTACCCAAATTCAGCAACCATTAAGGCGACAATTGTTTTTCGTCACAAATTATTATTTCACACGATTTTTTAATATTTAGAGATGTTTGAATTCGTCGTCAGTAAGATTATCTGTTGTAGTGTCATCCAGAGTTCCTATATATGGCTACTGCCTAACTCCATAATCGGGTATGGATGACATTTATCTAGGTTCATATGGATAGTTAGGGGCACAACTTGTTCAATTTACATGAGTCTTATGTGCATCGCACTTTGCCTACTATTTCAATTCAATTTTCGTGCTAGTTTGAAATCATAGTGGATTGTTTAGTAGATAGGAACTAGTGTACACGTTTTGTCCATTCCATATTTTGAGGTTTCATCTTATAGATGAGGTTTTTTTTGACTGCCAACTCGACATAATGTAGTTTATAAAAATGATACAATCTAGATTTTGGTTGTGCTTTTGTCTTTCTAATGGTAGGAGTTTGGCTATTTCTAAAATTCCACTCTATTCCATACATACATAACTAGACTGATGAGTTTCATACTTTTAGGAATTCAGAAGAACTTATAATGTATTTTATGTCTTTGTGGCCTATTGATTAAGGGATAACCATACCCATTCTATGGATAAATGAAAATAAATACAATAATAAGAATAAATAATACTTCTATATAAGATGATGAAAGAGTAGATGATACATAAGATAATCAACATTTATCTTGTGGATTAAATTAAATATTTAAATAATTATGGAATAACAATCAATCAAACACAAATACTATTACTAATTTAATTTAATAATATGATTAAGACGTATTATAGATAAGTAATCAGTCAAATTATTTACTTGAATTTGAGTAAGAAATATTCTTTTACATAAATTATTCAATTTACTTGGTGCATTTTTTCTTATCACTTGAGATGATATGGAGATAAATTCAAATTACGAATTATGAATAACATTTAGGTCTAATGCATTTTCCATATTGGTTATGCTAGGGAGCCTATATCGACAAATAATTTTTTTCTATAAATTTCTTAAACACTTACTAAGTGACGTGAGAATAAGTGGTTGTCTCAACTCATTTCATAAAATAATCTATAATGAGAACATTAAATTAGTGATCATTCAAAGCTAATTAGTTGATTGAGGCAATTAAATCAATTCTATATAAAGAAAATGGCCAAGGTGCCGCTATATTTTGTAATGAAGTTGTCGGCGTAGCAATCTTAACCCACTGGGGTGAGTGGCATAGATTCTATTATGAACTTCTTTTAGTGTTATTTTAGAATTTAAAAATTCATTAAAAAATAGTATTGTACATCTTTGGAGACGGCCTATCCCACGTGAGATAAAGCAATTTGGAACACTAAACACCCAGTTGAGACAAAACAGCAACTTTCAAGAAAAAACTAAAAGGGAAAATGTGTGAAGACATTTGGCGATTAGAGTATAACAACTCTCTTCTTTCTTAAAGGTTCAGCCAATTACTTGATTTAGGAAGGAGGAAAATGATGTTCTGAAGACGCGGGTCTGCGGTGATGACACGAAGTTTCTACTGCTCATTTCTCTGTATAAAGGGAGATCTCAACTCAGGTATGCATACTTAACTCAAAATTTGCAATGACGTATAGCGATTAGGGTATAATGACTCTCTTGCTTCTCAAAGCTTTAGACAACGACTCAATTTGGGAACAAGGAAGATAATGCTCTAAAGTCGCGGCTTTGTAGTAACGACATGGTGGTTTCTACTACTCTTTTCTCAATATAAAGGGAGATCTCATCTCAGGTATGCCTACTCAACTTGAAATAACTTCAACTTTATTTATTACATGAATCTCCATAAAATAACGAACTAAATGTTAATATCAAGGAACTGGAGGGATAGCAGCGAACCTTCATATAGAACTCGATTAAAGAGGAAGCAGATATGAGGAAGGTATTCCCAATCCATTCTGTTTCCTACAGGTGAGTCTTAATCTTCCTGTACTTTAAAAGTCACCTTTCATAAGTAGGTGAAAAATCTGATTGAAACCAGAAAAAACTATGCATGAGAACTTTCTTTTTTATGAAACCCAGATTGTATGAAACACTTTATAGAATATCATGATTTAGGAATAGACTTCGAGGACTATATTCTCTATGAGAGAGCCATTTCTTTGCTCTCCGTGAGTCTGTAATAATTAAAATTAGGGCCACATAGACTAGAGATTTTAGCCCAAACCTCCTTAGAGAAAACGCACTCGAAGAAAAGATAATCCCTAGTTTCATCCTCTAGGTTGCAAAGAATGCAAATCTTAGAACAGGATAGGAATTTCAACCTATCTAAAGTGCTGAGTCTATTCAGCCAAAGGAGAAAACTAGTAGTTTGTCTAATAACCTTGCTCTAAATCAGGGAACACCATACTACTCTTATAACAGCCCCATCCTTCATCTTTTTAGCTTCCCTTATAGTAATTTTTGAAACAGGAATCCCATCCTATAAGTATATATCATTCTCCCTGAGGCTTATATATTGTATAATAGGCAAAATTCTAATTTCATCTGAGGAGAGCATCTAGTTGTCATTTCTAATTATTTCATAGAGCCTAGCTCTTTTAAGGAACCTCCCCAATAAAGATCTTACCAACTGATTTTGAATTAAAGCCCTTTGACCTATCCAGTTATCATACCATAAAGAAATTCTTTCCCTTGCCCCTATTTGACAAGTTATATATTGTTGAATTGCTTCCCTCAATCTGAGAATTTGGATGAAGAACCAAGAGTAACTGTCTTTGTCAAACTATTAATAAGCAATCATAAATCATGCATTCATCAAAATTGTTAACATATTTAAACACATAAGCACATCAAAATGATTTGGGAGGTCCATAAATATAATAAACTAACACATTCCAATAAAATGGTCCTGTGTAGTCATGAATAGAATGAACTAACACAATCCCACATAGTGGTTTTTAAGTAGTCGTAAACATGAGAGAGTTCATGAAGGAGCTCCATGTCACTAGCGGGTAGGTGAGAGAAGCCCTTAGTCGAAGTGCACTTGACATATAAAATGGACCAAACCAAACCCACATAACTTATAAACTTATTGCTCAAAATGACACTTTTTTCGAAAAGTGATTTTATAAACATACTATCTTTTTCAAAAATCATTTTCATATTCTTTTCATAAATCATTGATACAATATTCACATACCAAACACATAACACTTTCTCAAAGCATTCTAAAAGCAATAAATGCACATTTATAACAAAATTGAAAACATTTAAGTTTCTTAATTTGGAAGAAACATTAGTGGCTTATTACTCAATTATAAAAATGTAATCTACCTTAAAATTCCTTGCTTAAACCTTGCTCAAAGGTGCCTCTCTTCTTCATCCTCTTTCCTTCCTTAATTCGCTTTATCAATGACAAAAATTCCCATTCAATAGTAATACAATTTGAGGACCCATATATAGCTTATTCATTAAGACAAATTCTAAATACTCAAACTCTTCTAAAAGTCCAAAACTTTGAGTTAATTTTCCATGATCATTCTGATTAGGTAAATGAAGAAATTTGATAACATTTCCTTCTAGAAACATGTTCCTCATTGTCTGAAGTTTCTAATGAAACAAAAATCATTCAATTTGGTTTAAAAATCTGAAAGTTATACCCCAAACATGTTTGGACTGTTCATATGCTAAAATAGGATTCTATGCTCACCTTTCACCTAAAAATTGAAATTCTTAGAAACTGAATTAAAACTTGAATTAATTAGCAAATTTGTAGCCTTGTGTCTCTAGTTTACTCCAACTTAAAATTCACTCCATTTGGATAACTAAAAACCAAGTTTTGCCTAAAATACTAAAGCATGTTCAAGCTGTACAGGAAACTTCATGGCAGCGAAACTAGAAGTTGACCACGGTGAACTTTCACAGAAGCATACACAGTGAACCTATTTCAGCTACTTTTTCTAGATTTTAACTTCCAACCCTTCACATATAACTTATCTTGTACCTAAACCATCTTTTATACTTCATTTTCAACTTCATTTCAACTCAATATCATTCACTAATAAATTATAGTCCCTGATTGATCATGAACACTATGAATAAAACATACACATATACACATTCATCATCAACTTCTTACACATATTCAACTTCATTTTCACTTTCATTTCACTTCTAACTATCACCAAATATGCTTCATTTAACAAATCAAGAAGGGTTCATGCTTATACTTACTTTTTTAGCTCCAAGATCTTCAAACTCTTCAAGATCCCTCCCTTGAAAGTTAAGAAAATTAAAACCCTAGCTTGTTTTCTTTTGTCTCCAATGAAACTCTTCATTTTCTCTCTTCTCACTCACGTTTTCTCCTTCTCTCCTATGCCAGACA
>JANSVA010087989.1:0-11125 GCA_025504915.1 Erythroxylum reticulatum
TAACCAATTCTATATATTTTATAATTATCAAAACATAAAGGGATTTTTATTTGTCAACCACCATTGGTCCAACAACACGTACCCGACATCCTGAGTGATATCTAAATACATAACCCATAAGAATGGCATGTTAGCACACTCATATTACTAACTTAATCATGGCATCATTATTAGTAAAATATCACAATAATGAAAATCCAAAAGTTCCTCATTTCTTTTCATGATAATTGAATGTATATACATTGTAACTTTTAAAATATCCATCAATGTACATCATTGCCTAACACACTACATACATGAGGAATTTTACAAAGTTTCTATCTACGTCCTTCAGTTTTAGCTAACCGACCTTTGAGCCATAACTTATGTCCAAAAGTGGTACAAAATCTCTTATATGTAGTTTTAGTAGCTAAGTTCTCGCTCTCTCGAACCTGAAATTGTCAATGTTGCAATTTTGGTGAGTTTTGCAAATTCAGTTGAGTAACCATCCTCGATGGTTCACTCTTGTCATACAACACAACAATCGTGTTAAAAAATAATTCACTTTAAGTTGTTTATCTCAAGGAATATCACAAAAACACATTGGTCACTATTTCATATTTCAAACAGAAAGTCCATACAATTCATCATTTCATTACAATTTTATAGAACACAATCATCAATAAATTATCACCTATTCCTACAAGAAAAGTCCTTATAACAATGCAGTCATTCAATTTATTCATATCATATGTGAATGCAATATTTATAAGACTCAAATTCATCTATTATATTGTTGTGGCCATATGGCTTTTTCATTGTGCTGTATCTGTTATGGATACGTGGATACCAGGCTCATTTATACTACCCTTATCCAATGGGGAAGGCTCAGTAAACACATTAATCCTTAGGCTCTTTCCACAAATGTTTAAGCTTTAAGCTCTATTTCATTGGCGACATCAGTCACAATTGTCCTTATATCTCATACATTGCACAAATTCAATCGTCATATTCATTCCAGTGCTTTCATAGTTTCCTACTCATTCACATTAATCATCGGATTAGGTTTGGCATTTAACTTTTAAGTTGAAAAATAATTAGTCAATCACATTCACATTCACATTCAAGTAGCACTTCTGATGTTTAATTCACACATCAAACATCTCGAACATTTCATGTCCTGAATTCAGTACACATGCATCACATATCAATTCAATTTCATATCTGACAGAACAAATCAAAGTGAGACCATCTTAGGTTACTCACAATTGCTCCATTTAGCTTATTTCCTTGAAGTCCCAACAATGTCTAGAAGCGATCGCTCAACATGCTCTTCTGTATGCAATAACAAACATTTTGACATTACTACATTAACCTTTTAACTGAATAAAAACATTTATAATTGTATCATGTATTATGCATGTTCTATGACAAATTCTCAGGTATATTTCTTTAATAAACTGATACAAAGATCAATTTTTACTCTAAATTTTCCAGAATTCATACACTCATGAACCATTCTAGCTTTTTCTTAAAATGGACTTTCGGGTCTACTTTATATGATCATTATGATAAGGAAAATGAAGTATTTAGGCATTACTTTCTTCTATAAAATTTATCTTGTATGTATTAAGTTTCTAATGAGATCAGGATCATACAATTTGGTTTTGAATTCTACAATTTATACTTAAAATACTTTGGACTATTCTTAAACTACAACAATACTCTGTACATAATTTCAAGGTAGATTTTGAAATTCATAAAGAGAGAATTACAAATCAATTTCTTCAATAAAGTTTTATCCATATGTTTCTTGTTTAATTTGAATTAAGAATCAATTCATTTAGAGATCTACAGATCAAGATATGACCAAAATACCAATGTCTATAGATTAATAATCAATTCATCCCTAATTCCTCTATTAATCTTTCCCCAGTGAATTCAGATGGCTATAAATTTGTATGGAGAGGAAGAACAATGTATTAGGAGTTTATTGGTTCAATTTTTTAGTCATTTGTAGGTCAAGAGAAGAAGTTATAGCTAAAAGAATCAAACTGTCCATTGTCAGGAAGCTTTCGGTGTCATGATCGTGCACTCCATTTTTCCAGATTCATTGTAGAAATTTTCTCTTCTGCTTCCTCTCTTCTACTTAATCCACCATTGCCAACTTATACTCTCACTATTACCTTTGCATTTCTACTTCCTTTTCGATTCAGCTTATTCTCAAACAACTCAAAATTCAAAAGTAAACACAAACATCAAAAATAAAAATCATATACGGACATTCATCAAATTTTGCATTTGTTTTTATCAACTGAACTTTTTCATAATTAACTTCAATCCAAAAATAGAACCTATTACCATTTTTCTCTTGTTTTCTACTTCACAAATTCTCATTAAACTCAAATTATCACAGTCCTGTGTACACTTTTGGCACATTTCGTAACTCACAAATTTTCATTTAACTAATTCATCACTTAGTACCATCGAAGCTACTCGTCCTACACCACTCATGTATGCATCCATTTACAAATATTAACACATCATCAAAATTCATTTTCAGTACCTAGAACATTTAAAATAAATCACTTACTAGATTTCAAAAAAAATTTCCAGCGGTGAGACTGAATAAGAGCTTTCGATGAATGGGGGAAAAGCAAGAATAAAAAGAAGCAAAACAATAGTTGGATTGAAATGTTTATTTTGCAAGGTATATCATTGATGTGAGAACCAAAAGCAGATGTTTTGGTGATGAATGTTTGATGTGGGTGATTTCGGTGAAGAATATTGAGAGCTGCAAAAAGTCTCCCTTCTTTTTTTTAGCAAACACGTGACTAGGTGTGTGTTTGCCACATGTCACCTATGCATGTAGCCCATTTATCATCTATGTGAGGCTGCCACTTGTCACAATTTCATTTATCTCTTATTTATATTTTTAGTCTAAAATACCCCAAATTTTTAGAAAATTTCCTAAAATTCACCAAAGATTTCAAAATACTAACAATAAACAAAAATAATCCATGATTCACATTTTAATCGCCTTTATAAATCAATGATACTCGGAAATGTCAAAGAATGCATGTACAACTACTTTAATGTGTCAAAAATAAATATTCACATGTATGTGTTTACTCGATTATGCAAGAGCAGATATGCACTTCTATTTCCTCTGTATACTCTCATATACACTATTCTAAGATTTTAGCTCCTAACATGGGATAATGGGTTGTTACAGAAAAAGTCTATTTTACTACCTTCATCTTGTTCTCACTACTTTGAACATTCCTCCACACCCATATTAGTTTGACATGTTAACACCTCATTAAATCCTTTACCTTCTTTATGATTTCTTTATGATTCCCTATTTGAGCTAACAATGTGGTACTTATGGGCCTTATCTACCTTTTATGCATGCCCAATTTCCCTCTCTTCTTTATATGTGGATAAATATCTTAACAATCTAGCCAATGCTAGCTCTCTCCTATGGACATTTCTCGAATAGTTCCAACCTGGACCCAAATGGTGTATTTAGCTTAGACACATTCTCAACAAATATCAATTATAGGACATTCCTTTATCTTACTAAAAAACCCAGTTTATCTTCATTATCCACCTTCCATATAGCTTGACTATGAATGATTATATTTGCACCATTAATCATCTTCAACTTTGGTGAACTTCCATTTACCTACAAAAGCATCAGGGAGACTTAATACGTGATCTATACCATTTTCTAGTTCACTCAAATCATCATCCCAAAACCACTAAGCCAACCGATTATACATTTTTTAGTCCATGCCTAGGTGATTTTTCCCTTCTAGAGCCCATTTCTCCATACACTAGATATTGGTCTTCTGTTGACCAATTGGCTTAAAGAGGATTTAATATGGTGATAATAGTGGACCTCGATCTCTTTCTGCATCTACTTGTTAATATATTCCTTATTATCTTTTAAGAATATTATTGGGACCCAATTTTTCTAATAATTCTTACATTTATTATGTACTTTTTATTTTAGTTTAAATTATTGTACTATGAGAGAATCTTTTCAAAAGGTTGTTTGTCCCCATTCTTTCACTTAGTCGATAAAAATCAAGGTTTCTCTTCAGTTGTAGACCGTCATAAAAATTCAATAAAAATAATCTGTGCTTTTTATTTTATGGCTTCTTTGTAAGTCTTTCCTCAACTGAAAGCTGGATTCTTGAATAATGTAGCCATAATCATAAAGAAAGACAAGTATACGCTAAACTTTGCTCTTCATGAGGATCTTGTGTATCAGAAAGTCTTAGACTATAGATCCTGTTTGAGGTTTGAAGTTAAACGAGGAAAGATTGGTCAGTTTAGATATCTAAACAATAAGCCTTGAGAATTGAAACCTAAATAGAGAAGAAGGGCTTGTGTCTCGAATAGGATATCTAAAATCTAAGTCATAGTCAATCTTTGTTTATCTCTGATCTCTTATGAAAATCTCTTTTATAAACTACTTAACTAGCATATAGGCTAAAAACCCATGATGTAACTCCCTTGAGGCTTATCAGTGAAATATTCAACGAGCTTAGGAGTGATAGTGAGAGCCTTTCTCGATTCATATGGTTTAACAATGCCAAATGCCTTTAGTTTATACTATCCCTATGTGCCCTCTGACTAAAGATTGACCGAATGCACCACTAATCGTGATTTATGGATGAAATTAAAGAGCCATTTCTTTGTAACAAACAACCTCCTGTTTCATGATAACAACTTATCTCCAAACTCTAGCTTCCTCAGAAGAAGACTTCAAAGTAATCAGTGATCCTATTTTAAATAAAGATTTGGTGGTATTCGTTGGTGATTGACAATCTCAATTCTTCAATAATATGTGAGAATAATTTAATCATGGATATTTTTCTTTAATATTTTAGTAAGATTTTTTAATCATTTTTTCCTATAGGTTCATATTATTAATGGCAAAGTATTGTTAGGCTAAGTTGTCAGTCTACAAAATCATGTTTATTAGAAATAAGATACCCAGTTGTTCATCTTCACTTCCATTTCATCCCTAATTTCTCTTGTTACTACTATTAGGACCCAATTGCTTCCTCTTAGTATTGTTCATTAATGGTATTAGAGTTATAGCAATGAATAACTCAATCCAACTGTCTACGCCCATTTTGGAGGGGAAGAATTACAATCGATGGACAATCCAAATGAAGGTACTTTTTAACTACCATGAGTTCTTAGGTTTTGTGGAGGATGACTATTATTAGCTTGGAGAAAGTGCAACTGATGCAGGAAAATCTACTCTCTATAAAAACAAGGAAAAGGATAAGAAAGCATTGTATTTCATTCATCAAGGACTGACAGATGAAGATTTTGAAAAGATTACAAGAGCAACCACGTCAAAGCAATCTTGAGATACTCTAACGTTGACATTTAAAGGTGTAGATAGAATAAAAAAGGTGAGACTCCAAACCTTAATATATCAATATAAAATCTTACAAATGGAACCCTCTAATAGATTATGTGAGTCAACTTCTTACTTTGATAAACCAAATGAAAATATATTGAGAGAATCACAAAGAGAAAGACATAGTAGAAACGATTTTATGGTAGCTGACTTTTGAATTTAACCATATTGTGGTGGCTATTGAAGATGACCATGATCTATCCTCTTTTCTTTTTCTTTTTTTTTTTATTTTGAAGTTTGTAGATGAATATTCGAATACTTTGCAAGCCCATAAGCAACATAGGAATGAGAAGAAAGATAGGAAGCCAGTCATGAAAGCCTCAAAAGCCTAAGTTTCCATTAAAGCTCACCAAAATAGGTAGGAAACAAAGAATCATGTTGGTTCTCGTAGAAGAGGACAATGAAGTGGTCGAGTCCAAAACAATTGTAGTCATGGTGATCATAACAACAATTCTAGGATTGGAGGCAATTAAGATAGTGATCAAGAATCCTGCATATACGGTTTCTTAATATTGGATGTAACAACCATATATGCAGCAAAAGGGAGTATATATAGATATTAATGAATTTTGCCATACGAAGGTCATGTTTGCAGATGGCAGTGCCATTTTGGTAATGAGAAAAGAATAGATTCTCATCATTTTAAAGAATAGAGACCACAAGTATATTTCACATGTCTTCTTTGTACTAGGAATGAAGACTAATTTATTTAGTGTAGGTTAGTTGTTGGAAAGGGGTATGTCATGACACTTTAAGATTGCAAGTTCTCCATTTTTTATTAATAAGGTACATTCATTCTTAAAGCACCTTTAACAAAAAATTGTATGCTTTAAGTTGATATTTATGGTGGTTCATATAAATGTCTTAATGTAATTATGAAACATAAATCTTGGTTCTGGCATATACAGTTTGTTCATTTAAATTTTCAAATCTTGAAATTACTTACTTAAAGAAAAAATGTAAAAGGCCTGTTAAATATAGATCACCCAAATTAGTTGTGTGAAGCATGTGTTATTGGAAAGCAAAACATGTTGCCTTTATAGCTAGAAATAATTAGCAAGGAATCCAACAATTTGAACTTGTTCATTTTGAATTTTTTATTGCAATGAATGTCGACTCAAATGGCAATAATAGGTATTTGTTCACTTTCATTGATGATTTCACCAAAAAAATGTGGTTCTATTTTCTACAAAAGAAATTTGAAGTGTCGGATTGTTTTAAGAAGTTTAAGACACGTGTTGAAAAATAAAGTGGTTTTCTCATTCATACATTTCGTACTAATGGTAAAGGTGAATACATCTCCAATGAATTAAATGTATTTTTATGAAGATTAAGGAATACAACATGATGTAACATTGTATGAAAAATATAATATTTTAGAAATCGTGAAAGCATGTTAAAAGCCAAGAGAATTTCAAACTCTTATTAAGGTGAAGTTTTCTCATGTTCTGTTTATATTATGAATATATCTCTAACAAAGGAGTTCCGAATCTCACTCTAGCAGAAGTTCAAAATGATGTTAATCCAAGTGTGATGCATCTAAAGGTGTTTGATGTTGTTGTCTATGCTCCTAGTCAAGCAAAAACAAGTAATAGATGAGAAAGCTAAAGAATGGTTTTTGTTGGCTATAAGCAAGGGGTATACAAGCTTTACAACCTTATTACATAAAGTAATTGTTAGTCAGGATGTGACCTTTGTTGAAGAAGAAACAAGGGACTATAATAAGGATGTTCAACTTTAAAATCATCTTATTTCCTTCCAAACAGAAGCTAAATTGCTCAATGCAAATGGAGAGACCTCATCAAGTATAATACAAGGATCACCCTTTTCTCAACTTCCACCAGAAAGTAGAAGCCTCGCAGGAACTATCAACAATTAATTCACCTACTGGATTATAAGGTACATCTTGATAATACAGTCGAAGATGATTGAGAACTAATACATCTTGCTTTCTTTTCAAATTTTGCACTTGTGTTATTAGAGGAAGCAGTTGAAAACCCATAATGTTAGAGGCCATATGTGAAGAAATTAGTGCAATTAATAGAAACAACACATGGGTGTTTGTTGATCTTTCATAAGGCCATAAAGCTATTGATGTGAAGTGGATTTTCAAAATCAAAATGACATCAAATATAGAGATTGAAAGACATAAGGCGAGGTTGGTGGCAAAGGGATTCGAGCAACAACTAGGGCAAGATTATCAAGAGCTATTTTCACTAGTTACTCATATGGAACCTATCAAATTACTGATTATTGTGGCTACACAAAATCACTGGTAGATATATCAAATGGATGTGAAGTTAGCCTTCTTAAATGACCCATTTGAAGAAGAAATATTTATCAAACAACCCTCTAGTCTTATGAAATAATGAAATGAAGATAAAGTGTACAAGTTAAAGAAGGCCTTATATAGCCTACAACAAGTTCTAAGAACTTGGAACAGGCATATTGGATCTTTTTTTGTAGCAATGGCTTCAACAAATGTCTCTTAAAGCATGCCTTATATATAAAAGTCAATAGTTTTGGAGACATCCTAGTTGTGTGCCTACATGTTTATGATCTAATATTCACAAGTAACAATTTTAGCATGATTAAAGGCTTTAAGCGGTCCATGATACAAGAATTTGAAATGACATATCTTGGCCTGATATCGTACTTCATTGGCATTTAAGTGGTTTAAGGGAGTGATAGAATTTTTATCTTTAAAAAAAGGTATGTTGCTAAACTTTTAAAGAAACTTCACATGTCAAATTGTAATCTAGTAAGAACTCTCGTGGAGGTTGGTACAAAATTGACAAAAGGAGAAGGGGCACTTGTTAATGCTACTTATGTCAAGAAAATTATAGGAAATTTAAGAAATCTCACTTGTACAAAGTTGGATATCTTTTAGAGAGCTAGTTTGATTTGTAGATTCATGAAGTCACCACATCAATCTCATTTGTAAGTAACAAAACATATCCTACAATATATAGAAGGCACTCAAGACTTTGGATTGTTTTATTCCTCTTTTAATATTTATGTTTTGGTTGGATAATCCGACAGTGATTGGGGTGGAGATTTGAATGATCATAAAAGTACTTCAGTTTATTATTTTAGCTATAGTAATACAACATGCTCATGGTCATCAAAGAAGCAAAATATTATTATAATTTCCATATGTGAAGAAGAATATAATGTTGTAGTTTCCAACACTATCAAGCAGTTTGGCTAGCTAATTTATTGAATCAAATGTATGTGCCTATTGGAAGAACTTTAAAGATATTTATTAACAATATATTTATAATTAATTTGGTCAAGAATCTAATTGCACAAGGAAGAAGCAAGAACAATGAAATTTGCTTTCATTTTTTAGGGGTCCTAATGGAGAAGAGGAAGAAGAAGAAGATTGAATTGAAGCATTGTGAATCTCAAAATTAGGTGGCAGATATTGTAACTAAGCCATTGAAGTATGAAACCTTTGCTAGTCTAAGAAGCATGCTAGGTATGACTACACTGTTAAATTAGGATTAAGAGGGAATGTTGGTGATTAGTAATCTCAATTCTTTAGTAGTTTGTTGGAATAATTTAGTTATTGAGATTTTATTTTGATATTCTGGTAGGATTTTTTAATCATGTTTTCATATTCTTTAAGTCAATTTTTATCAGTAATAAAAAACTTAGTTGTTCATCTACACTTCTATTTCACTCTTTCTTTCTCTTATGATATTATCAGTACATACATGCTTCCTCTTATTATTTTTATCATTATTTACATTAAATGGCTTACCATCTAAATATGATGCTTTCATAAACAATTTTTGAAAATAGAGAGAAATTGTAATCCTTTATTGAACTTTGCACGAAGTTGTTGATTTATGAGTAACAAATTATTTCAAGTCACTATCCACTACCATCTTATTTGAAAATAACCTTTTCCATAACCTAAAGGAGTCAATCTTATGGTGGTAGAGGTAGAGGATAAGACCATCATCAATATTTTTACACTTAGTACAATCACAATCATAACCTTTAAATATATGATTTTGGGCAATTTCTTAAATCTCTATAACCTATTTACTCAGCCTGATAACCCACACACACACGACTGAAGCTCTAGTTGTTAGGCTTCTTTATGTCAAACTCAAAACTCCATATATTATAACCTTTGTCTTTACCAAACCTATTATAACCCAAGCTTATATAACCCAAAAATAAACCTAAATTACACTAAAACCTCTATTCAATCCCAAATATGATGGAAATATAACCACTTTATCCTTAATTTTCATTTTCACTATACTAAATATAGAATTAGCCAACCTAACCTTATCACACTTCATACTATATTTAAAATCATAAAGTTCTAATACTATCCTAACATATCATAATTCACATCAAGTGGAATCGTGAAATAGCTTTTTGACACTAATTATTCTATCCATATAATCCTAAATTTTTATATCGTTAAATATGTGACACCATATTAAGGTAGTAATAAAGTTATTACCAATAGTGATAATACTTTACTTATCTCATTTGTTAGGTTCTTGATTTTTTTACAAACCCTAAAGCCCTTCACTTACACATGTTTTTGATTATGCTACATCTTACCATAAATATTTTATATATTACTAAATTCTTTAAAGAAAACTTATGTATTATTAAATTTAACCCATCTGATTACACTGTGAAGGACCTCAAAACTAAAAAACTACTTCTCATAGGTGACATCCATAACAACCTTTATTTTATAGAGATGCTTTTGCATTTTAGAAATCCTATAGCTCTACTTCCAAAGAAGCTACTTTTAATCTTTAGCACATATGCTCAAGTCATCCTTTTCAAGATACTCTTTTAAGTTTATCTAATGTTTTACATAATAAATCAAACGTGACAATTCCTTATACACATATTTTTTAAGGCAAAAGCGCTCATCTTTCATTTTTTTGTCAACTCGTGTCTCTAGAAAGCCTCTTCAACTTATTTATTGTAATATTCGGTGACCAAACCATCTCTCTCCTTTTAGTTTATGATATTTCATTATCTTCATTAATGAATTTAGCCCATTAACTCGTAGATATCATTCTCTTATTATTGACCTCATTGGTGATTTTGATGATAGCACCAAAAGTACCTAACTTCACCTATGTTTGTTGAGCATGATTATTTTACAACTGGCTACATGATCGCTCAAAGATGTTGATATTATGATAATGATGATGAATGTGTTGGTTGTAACATCCCATTACTACGATGAGGCTAGAACAACATATATATATGAGAGATTAGAAAATGCATTTTATGCTCATGTATTATATAATATGCACATACACGTGAATATTGAATTCTTACACATCAAAATAATTGTACATACATTCATTGACAATTTTCAGGTATAATTGTTTATAAATACGATTATATTAAGAATTGTGATTTTTATGTGTTGAAAAATGATTTGGAGAGTATATGTAGTGATTTAGAATTGTTGGTAAATTTTAGGATAATTTTTGGACTAGAAAAATGCCAAGTGGAAAGACAAACTGTAGCGCCCCCTTACTGCTAGTACCCACTGGGATGCTCGGAGGTCATTCCGGTACATATCCTATAATAAGGGTGAGCTACGATCGATCACTACACTCACTTTACATGGCATCGTATCATAAATAACTTATTAAGCATCAATAGAAATTCACAATATTTTTAAAACCATCTCTTTTTCCT
>JANSVA010088000.1:0-11124 GCA_025504915.1 Erythroxylum reticulatum
GTCAAGCAAGTGGAGGAAATAAAGTTAGTAGCCCCAACCTATTTCTAACCAGGTAAGTAACGAAACATGTCCAGCTAACAACTTTAAAGAAGCACATTTGGGGACACCCGTAAATTTTTTAGGTTTGATCATGTTATTTATTTTCATTAGTTTTTTATTTTCATTTCATTATGTTTATTTCCTTAGTTAGGAATTTAAATTTACATTTTAATTTTTGTCATTTTTATTTTTCATCTTTTCTTTGAAAAAAACCACAAAAATTTTTGGCTTACTACTATTTCCTTTTTCCCTCTCTATTTTTCCCCTCTTTGTTTTGCCTAAATTCCTTCTCTCCTCCTCAATCCCCAGCTGCTGATACTCCACACAAACTCACCTTAATCAATCAATTTCATCTTTTCACTAAGAATTCATGCTACTCTCATTTTTTCTTGCCCACGCATCCATCACACCTCACTTTCTTTTTTTTGTGTTTGTGTTCTGATTTTATGTAGTGGCAGGTGGTCTTCTACGGAATTGGCACAATGCCCAGGAAGAAAAGTGACTCCCGAAGGCTCCCCACGCCCATCCAATTAGCTGCTAACTTTTCGCCCCCACAACCCACCCCTAACACAATCGAACCACGTTTTCCAACAACCCCAACGTCAACTTTCGACCCTCCACCACCAAGAACATGCCAAAGGACCAGAAAAGGCAAGGAGATCAAACATAACAGCCAATGGGCCACTCGGATTGGAGGCTGCACCTCTTTCGTATTCCCCGAAGATACCACCCAATTCCAACAGCTAAGTGCCCGAAAAAATTTACCCATGTAAGTCTATACTTTTCGACACACTTGAAGGCTTGAATCTTTACGATTCTTTCATACAAGTGATGGGTCCCCTCGAATGGAGTGATTTTGGTAGAATAAATTGTCTTACCTTTGTTGAATTAACCAAAGAATTTTATAGCACCTTCCAATTCAATTGCGATAAAGAATTTGATGTGTATACGAAAGAAGCTGTTGAATTTCGATTGATGGGAAAGGAATTTGCATTTTCGATTGCTAATTTTAATGTTGCCATGGGTTTTGTTTCGACTGTTGAAATTGAAACTGAGTTGTTTCGTAATACTCAATGTGATTTTCATGAAGATTTCAATGCTTTGGAATTATGGAGTCAATGATCTGTCGATCCAAATCCTTATAATGCTAGCATTTTTAAAAGTTCTTTTCTTCGAAATCCTGTTTTTAAAATTATCCATAGGCTGTTAGTGTTTAATTTTTCTAGTAGTAAAGATGCTGCGGGTACGTTGTCAAAGGTAGAATTTTTTTTCCTATGGTGCGTGGATAGGCACATTTCGGTGAATTTGGGTTTTTGGTTCATGACACAATTTCAATTCGAGCTACAAAAGAAATCTAAACCTTTGATTATTGGGTCATATACCACACAATTAGTAGTCAATTTGGAAGTGTTATATCTTAATAACACTGATATAAATGTGGCTTGTGGTATAGAGCTGCTGGATTTGTTTACGCAGGATGGGCATTATGGATCTTAGTTGTGGTCACATTGTTTTCACCATGCCCAGCCCAACTACTTTTCCTTCCACAAGAACTTCAACTGGATGACGTAGAGCACCACCAGCTGTGCTTAGTACCCAACCATAACAAGACACTGATGTGGGAGCTCGTCTCAGTATGATTGAACGGTTAATGTACCGATTGGAGCACAACTTGATGGCCTACTAGGAGCATGAAGGATTTTAACTACCACATCCGCCAACTCATTGATTGGGAATTTCGCCAATAGAGAAGCTTTCTTTCCCTTTTCCTTTATTTTGATTTTATGCTTCTTTAACATTGCGAACAATGTTGGGTTGGGGTGGGCAAATTTTGTGTGCAAATTTTTAGTTTTTGTGTGACTTTATTGAATATTGCGTGCGGTTTTGTATGTTAAGTCATGAAACTTTGTCATAGTAGTTTGGATGTGATTGAGTTTATGCATGACATTAAATTGGGCTAAGTGAGCTTTAAGGTGAAGCTTGTTAATTGATTGCACTAATTGATCTTATAAGCTTCGTCAAAATTCTGACATTTGAGTGATGAGGTAATTTGTGGAATTAAGGTGAATTCTTAAATTAAACCTGTGAGCTATCTCTATTCATGTTGTCTTTAGAACTTGCATAGAACCGGTTTGAATTTATTTGATTACATGGGATATAGACATAATTAAGGTCTTCCTTGTTTTTAAACCCTTTAGCTTAAAAATGACCCACCTAGTTATTTTCCATTTGCAAACATGTTTGAGCCTTTAACCTTGTTTTTCAATTAATCACCTCACATTGAAACCCAAAAATCCCATTAGCCTTATCCTATCACAAGTTGAATGAAGCATTGAGTAATTTGTGACTTTTGTTCTATATTATTTTCTGAGATATTTTTATAGGTACTTCTACTCATGAGTTTATTATTTTGTTTTTATTGTTTTCCCTTATTCTTAGTGTTATTCAAAAAAAAGAGAAAAAAAAGAAAAAGAAAAGAAAAGAAAAGGGAAAAAGGAAAAAGAAAAAATCAGAAAGAGAAAAGAAATAATAAAGCATAGTAGTATGAGTTAGTATGAGTAGTTATACCCCTTTGTGTCATGTGTTTATATCATAATTTTGATTTGAGTATCCCTTTCACTTAATACTTTGTGAATGCTTGTGATTAACCTTTTGTCATTTTTACCTCACCTGTGAACCTAGCCCCATTACAACCCTGAATAAAGTCCTTAAGATCTATTAGCTTATGTGATCTAAATGAATGATAACTGGTGAAATTGCAAGCCTATGGCAGTGCAACATGTTAGAGTGAGATTTGAGAGAAACACTTTTCCCTCAAACACTTGAGTGTAAGAGTGAAATCTATGAGAAGAATTCATTTTGATTTCATGTTTGCTTTTGAATAAAGATGTCTTATTTTGACTTCGTTTATTTGCATTAGTGAAAAGCAATTATGATATATGTTGCAACTTAAGTCTTACTGGCCCAAGTTAATGGATTATGTGCACTTGATCTTATGAAGGATGAATTGATTGATTGTAGTTGTTTGACATGTTTGCTCGAGGGTGAGCAAAGATTCAATGTGGGGGAATTTATTAAGTCATCAATTTGCACTTATTTTATACTTAATTATCTTTAATGTGTTGAAATTATTATCCGAAATTAATGGAATTATCTTATAATTGTTTACAGATGATTCTCAACACCTTAGAGATGAAATCGAATCAAAAATATGAAAAAGAATGAAGAAAATCTAAAATTCTAAGTTTGACAGCAATTCAGTGACTAAACATAGGCACGTCCAAGGATGAAATAAATTTACAGATCAATTTTCAAAAGTCAAACTCAAGATTCTCACAATCTTTAAAGATTATATTACCATTTTTCAAGGGGATTGACCACCTGAAATTAGGGGATACATTATCTGAAGAGAATCAAGGAAAGATAGGAGAAAAATCGGAAAAACAAGCATAAAAGGAAAGAGGATCACTGTTCACGCAAGCTAGACTAAGTTTAGAGAGATTTTTGTTTCTGCTGTTTTCTTTTCAATCTTTTTACGTTCTCTTCACTTTCTACATTATTATTTTTGTGATTTTTTTAAAGACCAGGGATGGAGACTTTACGCTTTGTTATTTCTTTCATTTTCAATTCTATTGTGAGTAGTTAAACTTTTTGTCTTGGTTGAGGGGATCTGTGTTATCCGATAGTATGTGTGAGATGTTTTGAATAAAGTTTATGTTGTTAACAAACATTGAATATCTTCTAATCTACTCTTTCTAATTGAATTCATTGGTTTCTAGACGCAACTATGGATTAATGTGTTTAACCGCTTGATTAACGAAATATGACGTTCAGTTTTGCTAATCACAAGTAGCAATTAGGATTGTCTACTCTACGTTAGAGTTGGAAAATTCTAAGGAGATATTCACTTGACTGATTGCATGTCGTACATGTATTTCGCTTACTCATTGGTTCTTGATTCATAAAACTATTATTCAATTAGACCTATGATCGTATCTAGGTTGTTGATTAATAAGAATGCTAGGATACATGTTTCTAGTCATTACACTTAAGAGAAAATACCCCCAATGAATGTTTATTAATGATTGAAATTTTATATCAAGAATCCATTTTAGTCTGATAACATAGGTGACCCGAAACCAAGGTTTGTCTCTTATATTTTTAGATCTAATTATTTCTCTTTATTTTTTATTTTTATTATATTTTTTCTTAAATTATCGTGAATCAACCCCCCCCATTTCGTTAGTTTCTTTTAGTTTTAAAAATCGCTAACCTTTAACGTTAAAAATTCCTCATGGGAACGATATCCACTTACGACTATTATATTCATTTGTATTAACATAAGTGATTTCTTTTGAATTTGGTTGCAAGTGACAACAGTATTGTAATTAACCGTATTTCATTAATTTGTTGTTCTCAAACCTCTCCTACCAACTATTAATCGTGAGTTAATAATTAACCCGAGTTTTCCCTTAGGATTTGTTTAATCAAGATACAATCATTAATTAAACTTAACCACCGAATAACCTAGATACAATCTTTAAATTTTATTAGGCAGTAGCATTACAAATTGGGAAAACCGATTAATCAAAGCAACAACTACATACAATGTGTCATTTAACCTAGGTCATGTTATCCCTCATGATTACGAATCATTAGTTGCTATATCTGAAATTCAACATAACAATTACGTAATATGTCGAAATTCTAGAAATGGGTTTACAATTAATGATTCAATGAATGCATTAAATCATCATCTCACAATACCTAGTAGGTTCATACAAAAATAACTGAACAATAATGAAAATCTGATTATCCATACAGAAATCCTAAATCAATTAACATAGGATAACACAATTAATTTTTAATGAGAGAAAGAAACAACAAAATAATAAAAAATACTTAACCTGGGTCGTCAGTATCGATGTCGCCTCTAAATTGGATTCGAGATGCATAGCCCTTCATGGTTCTTTCCCAGAAAAATGCTTCAGCCCCATGTTATAGCCCTACCAAAGACCTCTTGGTTTATCCTCACTGTCGTAAGCTTCTCTCAATTTCACTGTTCATTGATTTGACGAATAAGCATGGGATTTTTTAGTCCATGAAACTGTTCACGCCTCCCCCTTTATGCTTGTGCTGGCTCTCCTCTTCTTGCGAGCTCCAACCAAGCCACAAACACAGCTTCACGCCCACAATGCCACAGCTTCATGCCTACTTTCTATGCCTCATTATTGCTTGGCCCCTACTTTAGCATGATTGGACAAATAAGGTTGGGGGTATCCATCCATTTATGCATCATACCCGTTCCCTCACTTCTGCTCCTCAACGTTATGATTAACACAGTGTATGCATGCGTTTCACGCAGTATATGCTACATTTAACATCCAACTAGTTGTAACTCATTAATTTCCTCGGTTAAGCATAAAGGGTTGTCGTTTTGGTCTTGGTTTGTCCTGCTTTTGCACTATCATTTGGTCATCTGCTATTTCCTTTGGCTGTTTTCCATCACGTTGCCATTTCATGCTACATATTTTCCCAGTTGCTTCTCATGTCGTTTTATTTTATTCTTTGCTGCCGTTTAGCTCCTTGCTTGGCTGCTACTTTGTTTTATCAACCATTAAATTCATGTAATTGCATGCGAAAACATGCAATCACGTACTCCTTTATTTTTCAAGCTCTTTGCCCACTATGAGCGTTGATTTCCAGTAGTCCTCTTCCATGAGATTTATATTTTATCTTGTCTTCTCTTGCTCCAATATTTATCATTTTTTCAACGAAGACAAGTGAATATGAATCTTAAAAAAAACCAAAATATAGAGTTTTCGACTCACTTTAACTTTTTTGCTTCCGTATTGTACCTAAAATCATATATGATTTAAAGTGAGTATCTTAAGCATTTTCATATCATTATTCGCTAAGTGTAAATAATTAAATGCATCAAAAATTAAACATATATCATATGCCTTTCAAAACTCATAAGCATGCTTTTATTATCTTATGAATTACTATGTCCTTACCATAGTTTTACACTTTAAAATTATTTTTATTTTGCAAAATTCAGCATAAGCCTCGGTAGTTCTGATTTGGGATCCACTATTTTAGAATTATATATAATTTTGTAGTCATTAAAGTTTTCCTTATTATTTGTTTAGATATGTATAAGAGAATCTTAGGTAAAAAAAAAAGTTGCAATGTCTTTCCATTTCTTGAGCCTACTTTAATAAAATTATTTCTAAATTATGGAGATTGTATATTTAATAACAATGTTTTAAATATCCTAGAGGTCTCAAGGTCATTTTAGTGTTTAAGATTTTCACATTTTAGTGTTTAAGATTTTCATATTTAAAGCGAAATGAGTAAAAGTTGTGATGATAATTTGCTTTTCAACAACTGTGGTTTTAGAAGAGATATGTTCCTAAGGAATTGGTTTAGAATTACTATAAATTAGTATAGGAACTAGTTCAAGTTCGTTTGTTTTCTCGAATCCCTTGTTTTCAAGTTCCAAAATTTTTGATGATTTAATCAGGTTATCATTCTTACTATTGAAAAGTTTATTATATTAAATATGATATAGTAGTTTTTGTAGGACCTATTTTGCATTTAAGAGCTTTGAAAATTGTTCAACTTCGTCATTTTTCTTCGTCATCTTCGGTTGTCTGTTTGTGCAGGTAAGTTTTCCAACTTTTGTTTATCACATGTTCTACTTTAATATTATTATTACTCGTGTTTAGGTTTTGCATGAATGCAAACGAGGTCTTGATTTTGTATTGTTGTTTGGAATATTGTTAAAATGAAATGAGTAGACGTATGAATTACATAACTATTTACTAAAAGTGGAATTAGTTTGATCTCTTATTGGTGATGTGTTTACTAAACCCCTATGATGGTATATAGGCTAGAAACCTATGATGTAGCTCCGATGAGACTTATCAGTGAAATATTCCACAAGCCTAGAGTCACAATGAGAAGTCCCTTTTTTGATTCATGAGGTTTAAAAATGCCACGTACTTTAGTTATGTTATGATTTCAAACATAGTATGTTAACTTCCATTGATTTATCATTATGTTGTTTAGAATTTAATTGCAATTAGTAATTAAGATTACTAATTAAGATATTTACTTTTAATTATATAGATAGATGGATAAAAGTTAAATGTCTTATTGGGATTGGTCCATTGAATACTTAGAAAAAGTTAAGATTTTTATGCAATTTGTGAAAGATCAAATGGGTGGTGAATGTTGAATTCCTTGTCCATACATAGATTGCTTAAATGTGAACGTTCAAAGTTAAGATGTGGTATATAATCACTTGCTAATCTGAGGCATAGATAAATTCTATACTCTATGGCTTTATCATGGAAAACATTTAGAAGTAAGTTGAAGTAGAAGTGCTGATACAAATGTTGATGATGGTAACAATAATGATGTAGAAGAGTATGATATTAATGACGATGGTGATGATGGAATTGGCGAGATGCTAGAGGATTATGGGAATTATATGGAGACTATGAATCAAACTGATTTGCCTAACATAATTGATAGTATTAGGAAGTTATTTAAAGTTACCTAAAAATAATTATATCCAGGGTACTCAAATTTCTCACAACTAACTTTTATTATCAAGTTATTGAATTTGAAGGTTTATAATAAATGGAAAATGAAGTAACAAGTCTTTGACATGTTAATTAACTTGTTCAATGATGCATTACCTATTGGGAATAAATTGCCTAAATCTTTTTATGATGCAAAGAAAATATTAAGGGACCTTGGATTAGGATATATATCAATAAATGCTTGTAAATATGATTATGCTATATTTTGGAAGCACAGTAAAGATCTTGAAGAGCGTCCCATTTGGGTACATCAAGGTAGTGAGTGGATGATGGGAGAGAAAAAAAGATACCACATAAAATCTTGAGATACTTCCCTATTAAACAACGACTATAAAGGCTTTTTATGTCAATAAAAATAGTTAAAGATATGAGGTGGCATGAAGAGAAATGCATTGATGATAACATTATGTGTCATCCAACGGACTTAATGGAATGGAAAGAACTTGATGGAAAGTTTTCATGGTTTGCAGAGGATTATTTTAACGTTGTCTAACCTCGAATGGATTTAATCCATTCGATAATATGAGTAGTTCTTACAATATATGGCTAGGAATTCTAGTGCTATGCAATTTACCTCCTTAGAAGTGTCTAAAGGAGCCTTTTATGTTATTGTCTTTACTTCTTCCAGGACTTACTACTCCTAGTAAGGATATCGATATATACATACAACCATTAATTGATGACTTGAACCATCTATGGCAAGTTAGATTAGAAACTTTTGATGTTGTTAAAGGTGAAAGATTTATAATGCATGCAGTTGTTTTGAGGATTATAAATAATTTTCCAGCTTATGCAAATTTTCGTAGATCTAGCACTAAAGGGTATATGGCCTATTATGCGTGTAACCATCAAATTTTTTCAATGAGGTTACGAAGTTCAATATGTTATACAGGACATCATTGTTACTTAGAACATGGGCATATATAGAGAAGAAGAAAATTGTTTAATGACAGTAGATTTTTTTCAAAAAAGAAATGAAATTAATTAATTAGACAGTACAACTTAGAATAGAAGGGAGTACCCTTAACTACCTTGCCTTGGAAGGAAAAGCATTAGGAATAAAAAAAATAAGGTGAAAATACATGCAGAAATGTTATGTTAGATATAAAGTCAGAAACAAATGTTTGAGCTACAATGCTGGTGTAGATTCTTCGCCAAAATGAGCTCCTAAACTTTAGTGATGATTATAGCTATCAAAGCTTCCTTGGAAGAAAATTTTCTGGCAAAACATCTTAGATTATGTCCTCTCTAAAGCGTGTAGGTTCAAACTCCTAGTGCGATAGTGCGAATCTGGTGATCCAGTTTCAAGTAGGCATTTTGAGTTATGATTCTATGTGTAATGTCTATGAGAGAGTCCCCTGGATCAGACCATAAACATTTAGTATTGACATAATCCCAAATCATTTTGTTAAAGGGAAATTTGAAGAGAAGATGGTTCCGTGATTCGTTATGTAATGAGCACATTAGACAAGATTTATCAACTTGCAAGTATGACATTTTGTTAGTGGTGGTTAACTTGTTTTGTATGGCTAACCAAAAAATAAAATAAATTCTAGGAGTTAAAACCTTAATGTAAACCATCATAAACCAGTAGATTTTGGAGCCCCATCTATGTCACAAGTTAATAATGGATTTATTAGTAAGGTTGTTGAGTGGTATATCCTTCCAAGAAAAGATGTGTCTGTTTGTTAGGGGGTATCCTGGTTGGAGATGTTGTAGACAATGGGGAAAGTTCCAGGAGTTACCATTTAGGAATAAGCAAAGTCTGGTGTACAGAGAGTGTAATGAAGAAATCCTCGAATGCTAAAGAGAGTGCATCAATGGTCCCAGACTTGGCCAATTATCATACCAAAGTGAGACCCATCTTCCATTTCCTATTTTGTAAGAGACCATATATTGGATTACATCTTTTAGTTTTATAAGATTTTTGAGGAAGTGAGAGTGTGAGGATTTTGACTTGATGTCCTATATAAATTCCCTTTAAGGAAGTAAGAGTGTAAATAATCTAAAGAGTTTTTTTATCCTCTAATATTCACTAAAACATCTTGAGAATCAAAGAACAATTTGTGATTTTGATGGATAAAATATTGAGACCACCTTCTTCTTTCGGATAACAAAAGTTAGACCATTTAACCTTAGCTATTCTTGGGTCACCATTCAGGTGGCTCTTGAAAAGGATCTTAGAATCATTTTTATTGAGTTTATGATGTTTTGAGATAAGAAAATGTGGGAGCTCCAATAAACATACAAAAATTTGGGGACAAAATTTATATCCTATAACTTACCTGCATAAGAGAGGGATTTATTCACCTAAGATTTGACTCTTTTCTAGATCTTTTCTAAGAGAGGGCTACATTCAAAATGATTAAGTCTCTTTGCAGACACTAGGAGACCAAGATATAGGAATGGAGAACACTTAAGTTGCAGTCCCATAGGTTCAGCTATAAGAGGTTTCAAAGAGCAATCACTTTTAGATAGGAGGAAATGAATTTTGTGTAGGTTGATTTGCAGGCTAAAGAATTGCTTAACTGTTTCAAAAACTTTCTTGTAAAAGTGGACTGAATCTAAATTAGCCTTAGAAAATAAAAAGGATCATCTGCAAAGTAGGGGTTAGTTAGGCAAATCTTTCTACATTTTGTGTAGTGTTTGAATCTTAAATTACAAAAGGCCTCGTGCTTCATAACTTCATTAAGAATTTCCATGGAAAGGATAAAGAGATAGGGGATAGAGGATCCCTCTATATAAGGCCTCGTGCCACTTTAGAGAATGAAAAAGGAGTGCCATTAATCATTATTGAAAAAGTGGTTGATGTAATGTATTCTATAGGCCATTTGATGAACTAACCATATGCTGTAAGCATTATCCATAAGAATTTCCAGTTGATACTATCAAAGGCCTTATGGAAATCAATTTTCATTGTACAATATAGGGGCTTGTTGGATGTAGAGTATCCCATCAACAGTTCTTGTACATGGAGAACATTGTCACCAATTTTCCTATCACTAAAAGAAACACTATGGTTCTTATTTATCAAAGGAGCAATTGCCTTCTTTAATCATGTCGCTAGGATCTTGGAAATTAATTTATGAAGAATGTTGGTGCATGATATGGGGTGAAAATCCCCTAAAGTGGAAGGATTTGAGCCTTTAGGGATTAAGCACAAGAAGGTTCTATTGATCTCCTTAAGAAGGAAACCATTAGAGAAGAAATCATGGATAGCATTTTTTACAAAACCATCAAGTATGTTCTGAGATTGCAAGAAAAAAAACCATTTAAGCCATCTAGCCCTATGGCTTTCTTTTCATTCATACTAAAAACTATCGTCTGGATCTCACTATCATCCATTTGATTTTTTAGAAGATCAAGTTAAGAGGAGAGATTTGCTACAGGTTAAGTTGTTGGAGTTATGTAAATATAGTGCCCTAGAAAGCAAGTGTATTTACATGTAACTTTATCTTCTTCAGTTACAGTT
>JANSVA010088011.1:0-11124 GCA_025504915.1 Erythroxylum reticulatum
CAAGATATGATGTGAACACATTATCTGAAATTATGTTAGCTTGTTGTATTTTACATAACTTTTTGATACAATATGATTCGGATGAAGAACTTGTTGCAATAGTTGATAGAGAGCTCTTAAATAGTGATCATGAGGATGATAATGTCAGTTTTAAAATAATGTTTAAAGTACATGTGAAATAAATATTATATATAAATTAACCAAATGTTACTTGTACGATGATTTAACTTAATTTTTAAATTTATATCAAACTATTTAAATTTGACACAAATTAATAATTTATTATAATTATTTTAAATTATTAATTAATTAATTAATTAATTCAAGTCAAATTTAATAATTAAATTAATTATCATTTTAATTATATTTTATTAGTAAATTAATACTTATTTGACATGTAATTAAAGATCTTATCATAATTTTGTAATTAAAATTTAAAAGGTAGGATGTTTAATTCAATAAAAATTTTATTTTGAGAAATATATATTTTTACTTCAAAAACACATATATTTGTAAAAAAGAAAAAGAAAGAAATGGATGAAAGGAAATGTAAAAAAATTAATAACAATAACTTTTTATTCTCCACCATTCATGCCCATCAACTTTTTAAGATTTCAAAGTTACAATTTGGAGACAAGAGCTTGAAGTGCAGCACCCTATTTTCGCAAGACACGTACCCAACATCTTGAGTGATATTCGAGTCCGTGCCCTGCAAGGGTGGCGTGCTAACATACTCATTCTGATACTCAGACACTAGAAACTCAATACATTTTTTTTCTTTTTTATTTTTTCACACGAGTACGTAGAAATTAGTAATAAAAAATTCGGGACCACTTTTATTCAAAAACATTTTAAATCGCAGTAATACAATCATTATAATTTCAATAGCCATTTGGGCCTTTACTTTTATATCATAAAACTCGAAATCAAAATTATTTATTACACTTTGATCAATCTCTTTTGCAAAACATTTCCAATTGGAAAGTTATAAACAACAAATATATTCAAATACACAAGATACAATAATTGTAGAAGATTTAATTTGGTATAAAAATAAAAGAAATACAACGCAGATGCAAACTGATCCCGACCTCTACCTCTTACTTGAATATAGTAGGTATACTCCCGTTTGCCTAATAGGGTACTCTTCTGAGCCTGAAAAATAATTGCAAATTTTGGGTGAGTTTTGCGAACTCAGTGAGTGACCGTCCTCGATGGCTCACTCAATAATATAACACATACAATTCACATAATTCACATCGTTCATTAATACTCATATTGAATTACATACACTTGATCAATCATTTCACATTTTTAATTCAACACATACCACACCTCGAAATCATTCAAACCATTATAATCATTTACATCTTATGCATATTCAATACTTATGAGCCTCACTTATAATTTTATTTCTTTGTGTGATCGAGTGTCTACAACTATCACATATTCATTGTGGATACCAGGCTCACCAATAATTGTCCCGTATCTATTGTGAATACCGAGCTCATTAATAACTGCCCCATATTTGTTGTGAATAACGAGCTCATTAACAACAGTCTTGTGTACATTAGGGATACCAGGCTCATTTTACATAATGAGCCTTTGGCTCTTAATCACTTTCTAACCTTTAGGTTCTTTTTCATATTCTGAATAAGCTCTTTTTCGGTGGCTACTACGGTCATAATTGCCTTTATCTTTCATATATTCATGTAATAAAATGCATCAATCACATATGATCAACTTTTCACTTTAAAATATCATCCAACATTAGTCCGGCATTCAACATTTAAGTTGAGAATCATTCTTTTTCATTCATATACATATTCACAATTTTCTTCGAAACTAGGTCTGACATTTAACAATCAAGTCATGTATCACGTATTTCATCAAATTCATATACAAAGAGCACTTCAATATCTCATTCATACCTCACAATCATCAGACGTTCTGTCCGAAAATCATCACAATCAATCACATTCACATGATCATTCAGTAGTTAGTCAATACAAAATTCAAAAAAGAACAAACAATGAAATGAGACCATCTAGGTCGACTCATAGTACGCTCCAGATTAACATTTGCTTCCAAGGTCTGGAAATGTATAGATGATGGCACTTTATATGTTCCTCTATATCATGCAAAACATACACATATCACAATTTTGCACATTGCATAAGTGTCTATTGATGCACACATATGTATATTAAATATGTACAATGCATGTTCAATGACATTCCCAGGTGTATATCCTTAATACATATCTCATAACCAATTATCAAGATCTTTGAATCATTCCTTAACACTTAGAACACTCTCTAGAACACTCTTATTACGTTAATAATTCAATCCTACTTCAATTGGGTTCATTTAATATAACTAACAAGCCTAAACATTTCATTGAACAACATTGATAAGTTAATCATTTATAAACAAACGTCTCTTGGACAAAAGGCCATAACTTTTGCTGTCAATCTGAAATTAATGTCATCTTTAGACGATTTCGAAGAGGACTTCTAGATCTATAGCTTTTGTGAAGACTTTGAAATACTATTTTGCCATTTGGAGGGTCAAAACACACGACCGCGTGAATTCACACAGGTAGCCTGTTTTTCTTTCGAGTTTGGTAGTGTTTTTGCATAAAAAACACACGGTCGTGTCAATTTACACAAACTGACCATGTAACCTTCGGGCTTACTTAATTATCCTTCTACAAAACCCCTCCAATAGATCCTACACCCATTCTAACATCACTTCCACTTATAATCTTCCCAAATTCACCATTTCTAATGCAATATCACTCCATAACTATTCAAACATCAATTAGATTTCATTCACTCTCAATTCTTAACTCATTTGATTCATCATCTCAAGTGGATAACTTCTTAAAATATACCCAATTTCAACTCAAAATCATCCATACACATTTCATATTCCCCACTTGATCATAAAGACCCAAAATATAACACATTCTCATACACTCAAAACATAACACAACATATACATTCATCTAACAATGTACTGTACTTAGTTCTCAATTTCATGTCAAATTTTGGTATTTTTAAAGACAAAATTAAATTTGATGTCTTCTATAAAAATGTAGCCCTATGTTGCTAGTTTAATCCAAATCAAGAATTACCTCATTTGGATAACTAGAGAAAACGTTATGGGTAAAACACAGAAGCATACTTAGAGATCATGTTGCTGCTAAAATTTTCCAACTCAACTACCCATTTTGTTTCCAAATCTTACCCTAACACAACTCATACAAAGTTCACCTTTTCTACTCCATCTACTCCTCATTCTCAACTCCTTTTCAACTCATTTCTACACTCATCCATTAACACAAACAGGTTATAAACACATTTCTATACTCATCAACTTCCAATTCTCATTAAACATCTCTTTCACAAACAATTCATCTTTAAAACATGTGTAGCATAACTAGTAGTTTCTTGCTCATCATATACAACATCAATCATCCATAAAAATCTCCTAAATCATTATTTAGAATTTATATGAAACAAAACATCAATATATATATATGTTCATTTCTTCATCATCATTCTAGCATATACAAAACTCCTTGTCATGATCATTCAACCTCCAAAATATTTCTATAAATCATTACTCATCAATAAAAGCAAGAAAATTACACACCCTTCCCCATTCATGACACCCATATACCCAAAACACCATTTCATGAAATTAACCTCTAATTATCATCACAATTGCTTCATTTAACTAAACCCATAATATTAAAACATGACGTATTGATTTAGCTTCCAAATCTTTAAAATCACCATTAAACCCTAACTCTTTCGTCTCCACGATCATCAAATTTCATGGAGGAATAGGTTAGGTCTTTTAGTGAGAATGAAGGAGAGAGCAGGGTGGAAGAGTAGCATGAAAGATGAGAGGGTTGGGTTTAACATGAATAGAGACTTCAAGAATAAAAATCAAGATGAAGAGAAGGAGAAGAGAAGCTACGAAAATAGAGAGAATCAAAGCAAAGCACCAATTTCCCCTTTTTAGAGAGAAGCATCGTGAAAGACAACAAAAAATGGTCTTTTAATATTAAAAGAGTAGTAGGCTTAAGGCATTGTTTGGCAAGTGATATTTGTCACTTGCCATACGTCCAATTTCTAAAACATTTGATTGGTTCTTTTATTTAACTAGTCCTATCAATTTCAATTTCTACTCCAATTGTTCCCCAATTTTCAATGGCACTCGTCAATAATTCTTAAAGTCATTTATCAAAATTTTCATTGCCATTGGACAGTAATTTCTACTACCATTTAACAATTATTTTGCCACTTGACAATTTTTCTATTTCAAAAATACCCAACAATTTTCATAAAATTTTCTAAATATTCCAAAAATTTTAAATCAAATTATACGCTCCCCAAATGAATTTTCAACATATAAAAATCACATTTCTCAATATACTCACATTTATAAACAATTATACCAAAAAATTGTCAATAAATGCATGTACAATTATTTTCATGTGCAAAGATTCAATATTAATGGGTATGTGCATATCACATAATGCATGAGCATGAAACGCATTTCTAATCTCTCAGTAAATCCCTCACATTTACTATGTGGGTATCGGGATGTTACAACTCTCCCCTCCTTAAAAGAAATTTCATCCTCGAAATTAATATCTGATTGATCAATAAGGCAGGGGTAAATTTTCTTTTCCTCATATGCTCCTTCGTTTCCCAGATAATTTCACCATTCAAATACTTTCTTCCAAACGACCACAGTTGATAGAATCAATGGGTCTCTCAATCACTTGTTTAGATATTACACGATCTTAACTATTTCATCTCAGATTACTCACAAATTTTCACATCGTAAGCTGTCAATACTTCTCTGTCAAATCATATCATTATTTCTTAACTTACTCACATATCACACATTATAATTCTGAGACATATTTATTGATAATACAACTCATAAGTTATTGGTTCTATGCTCTCAATAACTTCATATGGACTAATATAATTTAAGCTTAGTTTATCCTTTTTCCAAATCTGAGCACATCTTGACCTTTATCTAAGCACACCTTGGTAAGGTGATACTTTTTTAGGTATTTCATCTTTCGCTTGCTATTTTACATCTCTTTAATGTTAATATACTCAACTCTTATGTTTATCTCACAATATTCCATAACTTCGATGTTGATCCACTTAACTCATTCGTCATTATCTTGGATCACTTAACTCCTAGTACAGATTCATTTCACTCATCAATAGTATCTCAAATCAATTATGGCCTTCTACCATTTTTAGGCCCTCTTCATTTCAATGTAAGGGTGAATGACCCCCTTTATTTCATACAATGCCCCATACAGTATTCTAATGATGTCATTATGATAACGATTGTTATGCCTATAGTCTATTAGAACTATATATCAATCTCATATTCCTATGAACTCTCAAATATAAGCTTTAAGCGTATCCCAAATAGTTGGGACTGTTAGTAATTCAAACAGTCATTCACTTGTTTCTACATTCTTAATAGCTAAATACTATTTCGGCGTATTCCTACTGGGATGTATAGCTTAGGTTGCTACTCACGCTCTCTCTAACCACGTCTTTGCTTAATCATCTTTATCGGGTACACATCCTTTTCATTTCAATCACAAGGTAACATTTTTCCTATTCGGACTCAAAATTCATATTCAATTTCAATTCCTCAATAAGATTTACAATTCCGGATCCTTAATTTTTGGGCTTTGTAAATTCTTTCATACAAACTAATTTTAAATTTCAATATAGCTAATAATATTTCATTTTGCCCTAAAATTTAACTCGACATTCTATTCTTTTTATTGCATTAGGTTTGGTAACCTCGAAATCTGAATTTGTGACACACTACTATTGAATTTTCTGTTCAATGCATCAGATTACAACACTAGCTTTACTGGGAAATACTCATCTGTACATCAAAATCTTCTAGTAACCCTATTCATTGTCTCAAGCTTGTATTTTAAATGATTGGTAGAAAATCATAAATGTCTTTGTACATATAATGTCTCCAAACTCTCAAACCAATTACTGTAGTAACAAGTTTCTAAATCATGTATCAATAATCAGTTTATGAGACTTAAGCTATCTCTATGCATAAGAATTCACTTGATTATACTGCATTAGATTTCGTCCTAATTTCAAATGTGAAACTTCATTACATACGACATAATCTCCAAAACCAAACGATATAATTACATCGGTGTTATAATTCCTTATAGTTTCTCGCTTCATTATTATCTCTACTTTCTTTGGGTCTCCCGATAAGCCACGTTCAGATATTATACAACCCACATTTTATTTGATCAAGACAAGATTCACTCTCATTAAACTTGGCATATAATTGTTTCTACCTTCATGATATGTAAGATTTCCTCAAATGTTCAAAAATATTCTCTTCACTTTTTGAATATGCTCTAAATATCCTTTATGATCATAGTCACTAATTGATACAATTTTTCTTGGATCACTTTAATCTTCATTACCATAATATTGTTAGGGGCATGGTTAACTCCAACAGAAATAACCCAAATTCCCTTGTGCCCATGATCAATTTTCGTAATTTCTTAAGTAACTAATTCCTCAAATGAGGTAATATTATCATAAGTTATTTTCAGTCTCCCAATTGACTTCTTTTCTCGAATGATTTTTCCCTTTCATTCGATTTCCTCTAATTTCACATTGATTTATTCTAATGTCTATTGATTTATACTAGTTTCTCCACACATTTCAATTTATTTGCAATCGTAACTTCCTATGTTGGTAACACATTCATTAGATATAATTTGTATCTCCCGAACATATTTACATAAAATATAATGTGGACCTAAATCCTCCTCACATTAGCAATAATGTCTCCTTAAAATCAGTAATCCAATCATATAGTTGAATACTTCACATCAAACAAAATGCGTATATATTCTACCTCTTATGTTGGAGTCTCTGCTAGGGATTCAATATTCACTTTGGATTAATTACATATTCATTTCTGATTTGTTTCTTCATTAATCACTCTTAAATTGAATCGTTTGATAAACTTAATCTAATTTAGGGAAATTATTCTTTGAAAGAAAATTTCTCGCTACTATCATTGATACTATTCATATAATCCTTATCAATCAACTGTCTTAATCATCGCTTATCGATTATTCTTAGTACCTTAAGAAGATCAATTTCTATCATTTTGTACACGTTCATAATGTTTTATGCATCAAAACTCAATGATCTAGTAGACACGATCACATATGCTTAGGTGTGTATCATCAAGGTCATCTCATTCTATTTAGAGATTTATTTCTGACAAATCACCAATCATCTTACAATAGTAATACTTTGATTTTAAATGAGCCTAGACAATATTTCTCCCTTTATCCTTGCCATGCTCGGGGTTTCCTTGCATTGACATATGCAAACATCAACTTGACCTCAAGTTTCCAGAATTTAACTCTTCTAGTGTTACATCATTTCATAATAATTCAATTACCATATGGAGCACATTCACTCTTCCCATTTGATTCCTCATCTTTTTCTCAATATTATGCGTATATAAAATCCTCTCTTATATGCATTTCTAGCCTTCTCTTTACTACACACCATTCATCTCTCGTAAAGTCAATTATGTCTACGTCATTCCCCTTTTATTCTTTCCTTATTTCTATCTTATCTTCCTATTTTCATTTATTTTATCTTCTACATGTACTTCTTCATTCAATTCAGAATTATCAATGTATAAAATCACCATGCAATTCTAATCTCAATTTCACTAATATATGCTTACAGGAGATTATAACTCTTGTCACATTTTTCAAACAATCATTTCAAGTCCAAATTCAACCTTTCAAGGTCACTTTCAACTTGGCTTGTACTCTTTAATCTCATCATTTATACTTATATCCTTATTTCCTCAAACAATCCATGACAGTGCATTCACATCTATAACATATTCGAGGACATATCACCAAAACATAATATTGATGCCATATTCAATAATACATCCACCAATACAAATACGCAGAATCTTTATCTGTTATATCTAACCATATATTATTTCCCATTTTTAGATATCCTTCAACCTTCCTCTTCTCACATTATGACAGATCATCATTCTTCTTAGTGCTTCTAACAGCTCAAACTCTTAACACATGTTCATGCGTGTGACTCATATGAACGCAACTCAGACTGAGGATCAGTTGCTACCGCCTGCTACGACATGACAAAAATGCTTGTACCTTGACACATATTTCAGAAAACACCCATATAAGATAATAATTTTGGGCTTTGATACCAACCAATGTAGCACCCCACTTTTGCAAGACACGTACCCGACATCTTGAGTGATATCCGAGTCTGTGCCCCAAGAGGGTGGTGTGCTAACGTACACATTCCGATACTCAGACACTCGAAACTCAGTACAATTTTTTTTCTTTTTTTCTTTTTTTCACATGCGTATGCAGAAATTAGTAATCAAAAATTCAGGCCCACTTTTATTTAGAAACATTTTCAATCGCTGCAATACAATCATCATAATTTCAATAGCCATTTGGGCCCCTACTGTTATTTCATAAAACTCAAAATCACAATTATTTATTACACTTTGATCAATCTCTTTTGCAAAACATTTCCAATTGGAAAGTTATACACAACAAATATATTCAAATACACAAGATACAGTAATTATGGTAGACTTAATTTGGTACAAAATAAAGAAATACATTGCAGACGCAAACTGATCCCGACCTCTACCTCTTACTTGAATGCAGTAGGTATACTCCCGTTTACCTAACGGGGTACTCTTCTAAGCTTGAAAATAATTGCAAATTTTGGGTGAGTTTTGCGAATTCAGTAAGTAACCATCCTCGATGACTCACTCAATCACATAACACATACAATTCACATATTCACATAATTCACATTGTTCATTAATAATCATATTGAATCACATATACTTGATCAATCATTTCACATTTTTCATTCAACACATACCAGACTCCAAAATCATTCAAACCATTATAATCATTCACATCTTATGCATATGCAATACTTATGAGCCTTACTTTCTATTTTATTTCTTTGTTGTGACTTAGTGTCTAAAATTGTCTCGTATCTATTGTAGATACCGGGCTCATTAATAATTTTCCCATATCCGTTGTGGATACCAAGTTCATTTTACAAAGTGAGCCTTTGGCTCTTAATCACATTCTGACCTCGAGGCTCTTTTTCATATTTTGAGCTCTAAGCTCTTTTTCGGTGGCTACTATGGTCACAACTGCCTTTATCTTTCATGCATTCATGTAATGAAACGCATCAATCACACATGATCAACTTTTTACTTTCACATATCATCTGACATTAGTCCGACATTCAACATTTAAGTTGAGAATCATTCTTTTTCATTCATATGTATATTCACATTTTTCTTCGAAAATAGGTCTGACATTTAACAATCAAGTCATATATCACGTATTTCATCAAATTCACATATAAGGAGCACTTCAATATGTCATTGATACCTTATAATCATCGGATGTTCTGTCTAGAAATCAACACAATCAATCACATTCACATGATCATTCAATAGTCAGTCAATACAAAATTCAAAACATAACAAATAATGAAATGAGACAATCTAGGTCGACTCACAGTATGCTCCAGATTAGCATTTGCTTCCAAGGTTTGGAAGCGTCTGGATGATGGCGCTCTATATGTTCCTCTATATCATGCAAAACAACATATATCACAATTTTGCACAATTGTATAGGTGTCTATTGATGCACGCATATGTATATTAAATATGTAAAATTCATGTTCAATGACATTCACAGGTGTATATCCTTAATACATGTCTCATAACCAATTATCAAGATCTTTGAGTCATTCCTTAACACTTAGAACACTCTCTAAAACACTCTTCTTACGTTACTAATTCAATCCTACTTCAATTGGACTCATTTAATATCACTAACAAGCCTAAACATCTTATTGTACAACATTGATAAGTCAATCATTCATAAACAAACATCTCTTGGAAAAATGCCATAACTTTTGATGTAGATCTCAGATTAATGTCATATTTAGACGGTGTTCAAGAGGACTTCTAGATATACAACTTTTGTGAAGACTCCAAAATGCGAGTTTTCCTTTTAGAGGGTCAAAACCCAAGGCCGTGTGAATTCACACGGGTAGCCCGTGTTTCTTTCGGGTATGGTAGTGTTTTTGCATCAAAAACACACAGTCATGTCAATTAACACGGACTGACCATATAACCTTCGAGCTTACTCAATTCTCCTTCTATAAAACCCCTCCAATAGATCCTACACCCATTCTAACATCACTTCCCCTCATAAGATTCCCAAATTCACCATTTCTAATGCAATATCACTCCATAACCGTTCGAACATCAATTAGATTTCATTCACTCTTAATTCTTAACTCATTTGATTCATCATCTCGAGTGGATAACTTCTTCAAATATACCCAATTTCAACTCAACATCATCCATACACATTTCATATTCCCTACTTGATCATAAACACTCAAAATATATCATATTCTTATACACTCAAAACATAACACAACATAAACATTCAACCACAAATTTTGCTGCACCCAGTTCCTAATTTCATGTCAAAATTTAAGACTCGTAAAGAATTTAAATTAATTGTCTTAATAAGAACTTTATCCATATATCTCTAGTTTAATCCAAACTAAGAATCATCTCAATTAAACAACTACAGAGCAAGTTATGGCTAAAACACAGAAACATACTCATAAATCATGTTATTGCTACATTTTCTATCTTAACTACCAAATTTTGTTTCCAAATCTTGCCCTGACAGAACTCATACCAAGATCACCTTTTCCACCTCATCACTCCTCATTCTTAACTCCATTGCAACTCCAAAACATTCAAAAATCAATTCATGATCTATATTTGATCATTAACAAAAAAAAGCACATACATTTTTCCATTCATCAATAATTTTCTACACTCATCTAACACCATTTTATAGATCATCCAACTTCCAAAACATCTCTATAACAAATCATGGGTCATTAATGATCATTCACAATTACAAAAACAAGACAT